>JAKCPI010018733.1:0-15972 GCA_023213315.1 Euborellia annulipes | reverse complement strand
CCTGATGGCGCGATGTGCCGGTGCATTATCTTGGTGAAGGATCCATCCCATTTGAGCAGATGTGGTCTTTATAATGCAATTTTCCTTCTTAATAGCCCCTTTAATACTTCAAAATAGTAATTCGCGGTAACGGTACATTGCTTATCCATCATATGAGCTAAACAACAAAATTTAGGGTGTACTTAACAGACTATCAAAAAGGGCTTCAGGGGTATTTTGAACAGTGGACTGAACGCTGGTGTAGCGGTACTCAATTAATTATAATTCAGTTTATTTGAATCTTGGAAAAATCAATATAAATATAAATATTTTTATGATAAAAATACAAGCCAATAAAAACATATTCAAGGGAATAAATTATAACATTCACAACAATCACATATCCCTACTACACTGGAATCGTTGTATTTTATCTTAGGGAGCTTACTTTGAAGGTCTGTAATGGAATTTGAATAAAAGTAAGCAGAATTTTCTAGTAAAAAAATAATTCCGGTTATTTTTTGATACCCCCTAGTAACTTTGGGACCCTCTGTATATGTCTAGCACATAAAAATTTCTCTAGTTCAGGGATTCGCTCCACGCCCTTAGCGACAAAAATTTATTCAAATTATAATAAGAACAATAAATTTAACGGAGAAATAAACAGCGATTGCTTGCTTGTGGCTTATGACTATCTTTCACTAAGCCCTTCATATATATATATAATATTATTTTGTCATATATATATATATATATATATATATATATTGACAAAATAATGTTTTATAAGAAATGTATTGCCAATGAAATTTTAACTCTCAGGTTTACATGAAAAAAATGATTTTTATCTATTCTAGGCCTGATGATTGTTCTTTGAGTAACCGAAACTGTTAATATTGCAATCTCAGTCTCCAGTCCACATTAAAATTTTCCGATAATAAATATTTTTTGTAATATTCAACCGAAGACCAGAACAAGAAAATCAAAAGTAAACTTTCCCAGCAATCAAAATACAAATAAATTATTTTATTGTGGGAGGCAATCGCTGGTTTATTTTCTCCATTATTAACCTTATTGAATTGTCCCAGTATTTTTAATTCATCTTATATATTTAGTTTATATAATAAGAAACTTATAGAGTTTTTGAAATGTTTTCATATTCTTTTTATAATAATAAATGCATTAATTAATTTTTTTCAGACGAGGAGGATATTATAATCTTGAATTAATCAATCGGCTATCATTCAATCTTCAAAATCCATCAACAATTTTGTGTTATTTTAGAGACTCTTTTATTGGAAATTTATTTTCAAAAATTCCATTTAATAAATAAAAACTGAAGAATAAAAAAAAATTGTATACTTGTATGTAAATATTCCATAAAAATATATTCTCATTTAAAAAAAACAACAGGAAATGGGGTTGAATAAAAATCAAGACTTTTATATACATGTTATACACATGTATTCTAGGTAAATAAAAAAATTTTTATTTCAAATTTCAAAGTTTAATAAAAAATTTTATTTAAAATATAGAAAAAAACTAAAGGTTTGTTAGTTAAACGGTATTGTGATCGTGTCTTTTTTTGCGAATCGCAGAGAGGTAGCCAACGGTGTTCCTCTTTCAACGGTCTGGTTCGCACGAGTTGCCTGACAAAAGATATCGGACTGGGGCGATGATGTGAGGGGAAAAGAACCTCCAACATATTGTCCATCTCTTTCGCCCATATTGGCCCAAAATGAAACCTTTTAACTAATAGACCTATAGTTCGTGTATATCACTTTTTCTAAATGACATAGAATAGATGATCCATTCATTGAACATAGTTTAATAAAAATTATGTATTATTTATATTTTGTAAATATATCATTAAAGAAATAAACTTTCTCGAAATTTTCTTGTAAAGAATCATTTAAAAATTAACAATTTGAAACAGTGAAATAATTCTCTACGATAAATTAAAGAAAGTAATTATTGCTTTGATGATATAATATTTTATAGAAAATTTAGTATCAGAACCTAAAACATCGAGGATAAAAATGGTTTAATTTGTAAATAGTATTAGAAGATAAAAATTGTATATAGGCTTACATAATTTCTGACGACTTGAACAACATTACGAAATAAACAGAGAAATAAGGAGAATCAGGATGTTAGGTTGACAGCCAGGGAAATTTCTAGGAGAGGATGGAGAAGGTACAAGCATCCTCTTACATTATATATTTGCAAATATATACTGTATATATAAGAAGATGCTTATACTTTAAATCATTATATCCAGCTACCTGTCTTCGTTGTTGAGATTAATTCGACGTTACAGATATCCTTATGGAGCCATTTTCAAAATTTGGATTATGAAGTATAGTGGTTGCAGTTTGTTTTCGGAGTTACTGATCCCCAATTTGTTCAGCAGATATTTCAGTGGTTTGAATTTCCCTTTGAGAGGTAGGAAGAGATTGGTTGTATGTGGTGGTTCTTGTATTCTTAATTTAGAATCTCCTCAAATCGAATTATTGGTATTATTAGATGCCTCTGAGACCGAAAAGGAGACCTCTGAGTTAAAGACCAGCTAGCACACACTTCCAACCAATCACTTCTTAAATCTCACAGGCCATGGAGACAATCTATATAACACTTCGACTTCGACCAAAACATAACTCAAACATAACCACAAGCAAAAGCCACATTCTAGATCTCAAAATCAAATCCAAACCATCTGATATATCCACTGACTGAAATTTGGGGATCATTAAGATTGTGATCCTGAAATCAGACTATCACCATCAATATGAAACCAACTCTATTGAAAAGGACACCAAAAGGAGATTCGAAACTTAGAGTGAATTTCAACAATCAAACAGAAAAAATTTATTTTTAATATTGACTAATTTGTTATGTAGCCTAGCTGCATATGGGGAATAGGGCCAAAAACAGATAGACATAACTCAGATTTAGAGCCATTTTATTTATTTTTCTGGCTAGGAATTAAGTGCCATTTCAAGGTCAAGGGTTTGCATCCCGTCTTATGCGACAAAAATTTATTTCAACCAATTCAGGGTTTAAATGGCCTTCTCGATGCCGAAAAATGCCTTAAATGAAATTAAAAAAAAGTCAAGTTTTAAACACCTCTATCATCTATTCTTGAACCCTCGCTGCAGCGCGTTAACACAACCGGACCGACTTGCTTCGTGCTCTGTAAAAAATAGACGCCACACGCTCGATGTAATTTGTAAAACTCAATAAGACTTTTTTCCCTAACTAGAAAATGTAAATAAAATGGTTTGTAACTCTAAAGTATTCCGAGTTAGGTGTATCTGTTTTTGGCCCTATTCCCGTGACCCTCTATATATATATGTCTTGACAAATTCTTTCATCACGGCAATTTTTGAGAGAATTTTATATAATTATATTTAAACGTTATGAGTTTTAATTTCTTGTTTCCTCTTTTCCCTCATAGTTTTTTTTTTTTTTTTTTTTTTTTTTTTTTTTTTTTTTTTTTTTTTATATATATAATGATTTTTTCTAATTAATTGGAAATTTTATTATAATAATTTGGTAAATGCTCACTTTTTTATCAAGTTATGGAAAAAATTTTGAACTTCTCTTCTCTACTAGATGTGTCATGCTCAATTTCTCCCTAAACTAATTTGATCTATTTTTCATTAATTTTCATTAATTTCCAACATTTATGATGTTATATCAACAAAATATTTTATTATAAAATAATTTAGATAAATTTATTATTTTCATAATTATTATTATTATTAAATTATTAAAAAATTTTAATTAAATTTATTTTCAACATTTATTAATTTGTTATGTTATATCAAGAAAATATCTTATTATAAAATAATTTAGATAAATTTATCATTTTCATTTTTATTATTATCGAATAGATAATTCTACTTACATGTTAGATGATCCATTTAGTTTAACCACACTACAACAGAAAACAAAATTTATTGAGTGATTTTACATTATTTATTATATAATATATAGCCGCAAAGCCCGCCTTTCATTTTGATTTATTTGTATATATATAAAACTTATGTATTTAAGCCAATTTTATCCTCGATATTGTACACCTCCATAGCTTGTACTTAACTATAGGAATATGTATAAAAAAATAATTATAATAAAATAGGAAGCAGATATTTTTTATTCTAACGTACCATCTTCATATTTTAAAATTATTTTTCAATAAACTTTGATAATGACTTATTTTTTAAATAATAACCCAGAAAATGTTATTTTTATCTTAAATTCATCATCCCAGTTATTTATAAAGTAACTACAAATTTAAATTTATAGATATGTGGTTACACACACTCTATCTCACACATTCACTGATGGCCCTTGGGCGTTTCCGCCTTTCTCCGCCCAACGTGGTTACAAATTAAATTAAAAAGATGCAAGTTTTGTGATACCCTATCTAGAAGTAATCGAGAAACATTGCAACGAAAGCCTTATTATTTCATAATATATGTAAATTATTCAAATTGTCATGATAAATTATTAAGTAGCGATGAGAAGTGGTTGTAGACTTTGAATTGGATATATAAGACTTTGCAGCCAAGGAATTAAATGAAAAAACTTTTATTTAATTGTTAATCGTCGACGTTTCGGTCGCAAATCACAACCTTCCTCTGAACGATTAATTGTTAGAATACAAGCTAGATTTAACAATTAATCGTCCTGAGGAAGATCGTGATTTGCGATCACCAAAATATCAATCATTATGAAAATTGCATTCATGGAATGCTCAGCTATTTTGTCATATTGGATGGGAGGAATTAACGATTTGCAAAATATCTGTTGATTGTACTGAAGATGATTCTATATCACTGGAATCGAAATATTTACAAATAAACAGATAATATGCAAAACTATTTATTTTTGGCCGATGCCCTTATAATAAAATTGATCATCCTTACGGCCATCTACAAACAATCTAAAAGAAAATTTGACTGCAAACATCTTGTTATTTTTCTGAGTCGATTATCAAAATAAAGTTTTGAGCTTTTTGTTTTTTTAGCAGTTTACCATTCCAATTTCAAGGATCTTCTATCAGCTCTACCTGAACTATGATTTTTCTAGTGATCTCGTTGATAATAAAAAGCCATTTTATTTTCCAAACCCTCTAGCCGTCTCTTGACCTCTGGGTGAGGGGGTACTTAATACCCCAGGCCCCTTCCCCAGAGGATTAGTTCCATGCCCCTCTCCCCCTCCCATCCTTCAGCCAAATTTACTGGCTACATCCATGGGTATATTCGCGAAAAAAATTGTAAAAACACAAAAAGTTTTTGCAATTTTTGTGAATGAAATAAACAAACAAATAACTTGATTTTTTATTAAAAAAAATGCAAATTTTTTTTTTCTCGGAAAAAATTTTAAAACCTCGGGCCGCTGTCAAAAAAATTTGGGAAATGCTGATATAGGGGATATACGGTATATTTGAATCGTTAAACATTGCTTGTACACCCCTAGGTTCGAGCCCAATAGAAAATAAGTAAATCTAGCACTGAATATATTTAGATCTCCCCCCCCCCACCCCCCCTTTCAAAAAATCTGGATATACCGGTTGATTACCCCCTTCCCAAAAAAAAAATACTTTTTAATTGGCCCCGGAAGCCCGACAATCTCCATTTGCCCCAAAAAAATACATTTTAAAGATTATAAAATGTCCTCGGGCCATGGTGTAGTTGCTAGCGTGCTGGCCTTCTATACCAAGGGCCGCGGGTTCGGATGGTGTGAGTAGGGATGAAACGATACGAGTAAATACAAGTACTTACTCGATACTTTTCTTTCGATACCAAGTACTTTTAGAATCGATACTTTGGAAACGAGTACCAAGTAGGTATCGGTCAAAAATACTCGTATCGATACTCGGTCCTCGTACGCGATGATTAGTTAGGTTGGAAGAACATTTACGTCCATTTGTTCTTGTTTACAATCGAATGGTTTCTACCACTGTATTTTAATTTTTATTATAGGAGTGTTTAACAGGGAAACACATTGAAAAATTATTATTTTTGGATAGACCCTAAAACTGAATTTTTTTTTTGGTCGTCGTTGTTTTTTTTAATTTTAAGAACTTAATGTTTTATGCCTGTGGAGATTTAATCAAGATTCTCAGGGACTTTGCAGCCTGGAGATTAAATAAAAAAAATTTATTTATTATAATTTCTATTTGTCGACGTTTCGGACTCGAATCACGACCTTCATCAGGGCAAATGTTGTCAATTATACACGATTTTCGTTATTTTAATATTCATTGCAATTAAAAATATACAATTTCTTTTGACTTTAATATGTACAAAAATATGATCATATATTATACTTGCTACTCGAACAAGTTGGCAAGTTTTATCCCGGCGTGTATAATACACGGTTTTATACATGTATAAAACTATCACGGATAAAACTAGGCCTATGTATAAAATGTAAAAAACCAACCCCCCGGAAAAAACAGCTTAAAAGCTTTTATGTCATATTTTTTAATGTTTTAGAGAATTGACAATGTTGTTTGCTTTTTATTTAGTGAATAATATAATCAAAATGTTAATAAAATAATTGAAAAATGAAATTCAAAAATTAAATATGGAAACCTAACCTACAGCTGTCAATTCATTTGTAAGTATATTTATTATTTTCTTTAATTAATTAATATCAAATAATTAAATTTAGTTTGCTTTTATTTTTTTAGGTTTCTGACAAGGAACTAAACGTATGGAAAACTAATTTTAGAATATATATGGCCCGAAAAGTGGAATCTGATAGGTGGTGCAAATCTATTACCTCTAGATTTTAAAATATTTAAAAGTCATATTTGTTTTGGTTTCTATAATAGATAAAGAAGAAATAACTGTACTACTGTTTTTAATTTTATCTTAATTTGTTCTTTCAAAAGGTATTTTTCTATGGTTAATAAAAAAAAAAAAAAAAAAAAAAATTGAATTAAAACATTTGGAAAGCATCTCATCTTTATGGAATGGATGAGAGCAAGTACAGGTGCAGCAAATAAAAGATGTTAAATAAATAAATAAAGAGAGCTTTTGGATGCCGAAAAGGAGACGTTCCGGACAAAATTTTATTCGTCCATCCTCAGCCTGGGGGGAGGGGGAAGAAAAAAATGTGGTGGACCCGCCTTCTTTTCTGGTTTTGGCATAAACCTCTCTTTATTTGCTGCATCTGTACTTGCTCTCTTCCATTCTAAAAAATTATCCAAATTATAAATGTCAAATAATAAGTATGAATATACTGAATCTTGTTTATGTTTAGTTCATGCCAAATGTATAATATGGTTATTTTTTTGTTTAAAGTTTGTGTATGCAATACCTTCTTATAATAGAAGGTATTGCATACACAAACTTTAAACAATACCTGTATTACAGTACACTGGTTGTGAAGTGTTTAATAATTGTAACATAATAAATAAATGCATTGTATATATACATAAAAATATTTTGTTATTTTTAGGCTGAACGCACACCGATCGAGCAAAAACGTTTTTGCCTGAAACTGTTTTTTAATGCTTTTCTATGGGTCAACGCACACCGAAGAGACAAAACACAATTGGTCACGATTTGACATCATCGAACAAAATGTATTGCCCGAAAACGTTTTTGCTCGATCGGTGTTTGTTGACATCGAGCAAAACGTTTTGGCCGAAAACGTTTTTACTCGATTAATGTGCATACAGCCTTACTCATTTATTCCTAAGATAATAACAATTTCCTGCTTTTTAATCTTTTAATCCCAATCATTATATATTTATATTTTTTTTTCTTTCTTTTTTTATTTTATATTTTTTTATAAAAAACTTTATAAAAATTATTTAAAAAGGTAAATTTTAGAATTTTGGTGTTTAGGCTTTCGCAGTTTCATTAGTCCAGCCACTCATTCTGTGGCTTTCAGGTACAATTCAGCTAAGATTATAAAGGTTGTTACATCTGTGACAATCTCATTTGAATTGAATTTAGAATTTAGACTTTTATATTTGTTATTATTAACAATAAACGCTTCGGCCATTCATTCTGTGGTCAAAAAGTTAAAATTTTTGCAAACAAACCACAGCTAAACCCAAATCAATTTAGTTCTGTCAATCATCAGTGCTCTTCCTCCTGGCATTTTTGAAAATTTGTTTTTATATATTATAAATAATAAAAAATATAACTCATTCTAGTCATAAATGATTTTGTTTTGAATTTCCTTTCTCGTCGGGTTTGCGCATGCGCATTCGAGTTTTATACATATTATACGTTTTATACAAGTTTTATACATTTTATACGTTTTATACAAGTTTTATCCGCGATTTGTGTATAAAACTGCAAAATCGTGTATAAAACCCAACTCTGATCAAGATTGGACAGCTCCATGTTAAAAGTTGTCCACAAGTTTTAACGCCCTCTTACAGAAGTTTCTGCGAACTAACTTTGCGCGCAAAAATTAAACAGAAATTTTGTGTCAAATTAACGCTCTCTATGGCCGCAGTTCCAACTAAACAGTAAGCGGTGCAAAAAAAAAAACTCACCCACATGGGTTTTGAACCAGTGGCGTAACGTACGCCCCCGCAGACCCCGCGATGCGGGGGGGGCCCTCGGGCCGGGCCGGGCTAAAAAACTGTAGCTCCGATAAAAAAGGAAAAAATTTAGATAAAAAAAAGATAATGAAAATTTCTTTTGAGAGGGCTCGGGGCCCCCAGGGCCCCGATAAAAACGGTAAAAAATAATGAAAATTTCTCTTTGAGAGGGCCCGGGTCCTCAGAGCTCCGGTAAAAAATAATGAAAATTTCTCTTTGAGAGAGCCCGGGGCCCTCAGAGTTCAGGGGATATACGGTATTTTAAAAATATTTTTTGTATGGTCTAATAATGGGGCCCGAAATAAAGGTTTGCGGGGGGAGGGGGGCCCAGCTAAAAAACGTTACGCCAGTGTTTTGAACTCAAGCTCGTTCGAAATCGTTGTTTGCATGTTCAACGATTTTACTCTCGCGTACACTGGTTTTGTTATTTTCACATACCGAGGCCATTTAGACCCCGTCTCTATATGATGCTAGATGCGAACCCTTGACCTTTGGTATCAGCAGTTAATAGGGCTGGACGGTAATGGATTTTCATTACCGACCTCGATAATGAAAAAAAAACCGGTTTTTCTCGAAAGTCGGTAAAAATTTTTTACCGCCCGCGGAACCAAAGTTTGCCGCCGCGGAACATTTTTTTTTTTTGCGGAACCAAAATTTTTCCCAGGCCGAAAAAATATTTTACCTTTTTTTTAGAGAGCCAATTTTTTGCCGAAACATTTTTTTCCCCGCGGAATGCCAATTTTTTGCCGAAACATTTTTTTTTGCCGCGGAACCAAAATTTTCCCCCGGGCGGAAAAATATTTTACCTTTTTTTTAGAGAGCCAATTTTTGCCGAAACATTTTTTTTTTTTTTCCCGCGGGATGCCAATTTTTTGCCGAAACATTTTTCCCCCCCGCGAAACCAAATTTTTTCCCGACCGGAAAAATATTTTACCTTTTTTTTTAGAGAGCCAATTTTTTGCCGAAACATTTTTTCCCCCCCGCGGAACCAAATTTTTCCCCGGCCGGGAAAATATTTTACCTTTTTTTTAGAGAGCCAATTTTTTGCCGAAACATTTTTTTTTTTTCTCGCGGAACCAAAATTTTTTACCGCCCGAAAAAATAGGTTTTTACCGACTTTCGAAAAAAAAACCGGTTTTTATCGAATTAGAGGTTCGTTACCGCGTTTTCGGTAAAAAATTTTTACCGGTTTTTACCGGTAAACCGGTTTACCGTCCAGCCCTAGCAGTTAATACTCTACCTCTGAACCAATAATAATTTATTATAAATTGTAAAAAATGTATCTTTTGTAGGAAATCAAAATAAATAGCCCCATTTCTTTTCAGATAAGATTTTTGTAGGGCTTCTCTTGACAATGGATCGATTCTTTTCTGTGTTAAGAATATGGTCATATATAATATTGGTATTAAGAATAACACCAAGAAATATTATTTTAAAAAATCTTTATGAAAAATCTTATATATTGATAGTTTAGTTTAGTTTATTTATTAATGCTCTGAGGCTATGGCCTCCTGGAGCAATTGAAATTTACATGTATAAATACATTTAAACAATTAAGAAATTGATGATATCTCCCTCTCACCTCCGCTTCGTCACCGTACACCAGTCACGCCCGTCTGCTCACTTGACAAATGCTGAAAAAATTTGCGCTTGAAAATGGATTTTTTGCAAACAAATCACAGCAAACCCAAATCAATCTTTTATTAAGTTTAATTAATTGATAGTAAAGTAGTCTTAAACCTCCAATTATTGATAGTAAACAATTTAAAATTTGTAGTAGGTGGTCTTCCACCTGGCATTTTTGAAAATTTGTTCTTATATATCCAGAATATAAATCAGAAAGAAAGTAAAAATATAACTCATTCTAGTTATAAATGATTTTTTTGAATTTCCTTGCTCGTCGGGTTTGCGCATGCGCATCAGAGTTTTTATACATTTTATACAGTTTTTGATTAAAATTCAATTATTTCTTAAATGCTTTTTAAAATGTATATTCTCATTTTGAAATTGAAATTGTAATAAAATTGCTCACAAGATAACGTTTGGTTATTTATTTTTCAAAATTATTTTCAAAAATCTATCATAACAACAATACACAATACGTCATCATCTCGGAGTCTCAGCTCCCGTGACATCATCCTCCTCCTGGACTTGGCTTTTATCTGTTTGCCTTCTCCCAAACCATTGCAAAATGTATTTTTAAATCGTTTCTGTGTAATTTCTTCTCTATTTCAACTCCATAAACACGTTGCCCGTAGTCTTTGATAATTCTGTGTGGACCATCCCATTTAGGCGCGAACCCAGCATGCCATTTCTGTGCTATGGACAATGGATGTGTCCGTACCCAAACGTATGTTCCTACTTTCCATTCTTCCTTTCCCGTGGCTATATCTGCCCTGATATCTCAAATTATTTTTCTCCCACTTCTTATCCTTTTCATCTAATTTTTTTAATAAAAGATCAAAAGATTCACAAATTTTATTAATATCTTTTTTATTATACCCTTCGCAACTTTCACAAAAATATTCTTTTGCAGTAACTATTCTATCCTCTCTCTAGCCCAAACAATAAAAATGGACCATTTCTTACAGCGATCGCATTCAATCCAATTTAATTGCTCACCTTGAGGCTTTTTACAGTCGGGGAACATTACTGCAGACCATCTCACCTTATTCAGGCTTTGTTCGGGCGCCAATAATAAAACTACATTAATAAAATTGCTCACAAGACAACTTTTGGTTATTTATTTACAAAAAAGCTATCATAACAATCATCATCTCGGACTCTCAGCTCCCGTGACAAAATCTTTTAAAGCACACTTTACTCTTGAACTTCATAGGAAAGGTAGAAGAAATGATTGCCAGGGTAACAAAATATAAATATTTTCCATTGTTTATAAATTTTATAACTTAAATTCTAATATATCAGCGGTTTAAACCATTTGGATACAAAATTTAATAAGAATGCCTGACCCCATTATATACAGTATATATACAAAATAGATTATTGCCTATAAAAAATCGATTTTCGATTTTCTTTACAAAAAACTTTGCGTTTTGCCCATAAGTTGATTTTAGGTAGGAATCGATGGAAGTTTCGGTTTCGTCCAAAAACCAGCCGAAACCTGAGTTTGAAAAGATGGGATGAGACTGGTATTCTAAAAATAAAAAAAAAAGGTCAAATGATATGGGAAAATTTAAGAAAAAGTTTAAAACAAGTTTCGGGTTCAGCCGAAACTAAAATTAAATCAGAAATTAGGTTTCAGTTTCAGCAGAAAATTTTATTTCGGTCGGACCCTAATTTTAAGGTTTTGCTTACGATTTTCAAGCGGTTTGTTTAAGAAGAAAAATAGAACGTTCCATTACTCAAATGCTCAAATCAATGAGTGGGCAAAATCCGAAATTCAACAATTCGAGAAAAGGCGTTTGAAAGTTTTGTAAAAATTTAAATAGCCGGGCAACAAATGAATAGGCCAAAATCAATAGTAAAGAATAGAAATATATTTTTGCCACTTAGGCATTCAAAAGAGAAGAGGTTTGGTTCTAACAACGTTTCGTAGGCTTAACTCAAAAATTGAATTTTCGGACTTTCGCCACTTGATTCGCACCCCCCCCCCCCCGATGAAGTGATTCAAAAAGTTTTAAAAACTAGTATTCTAAAGAAATTATGATTTCCGCTCTTTAATTTCAATTGAATTTGATACCAATCAATTTAAATAAATAGAAAAGGGGTCTAAATGGCCATAGATGCCGACAAAGTCCTTAAATAAAAAAAAAAATTTGAAAAAAAAAAACGCCCCCCCCCCTCCCCACGACAAAATTACATTAATCCACCCCTGCTCAGCAGGCGATATACAGTCTTTGTATATGCTATGCAAATACCAGGGGGTATATAAAAAATTTAATTTTTTTTTTTTCGCGGAACCAGTTTCCCGCCCTGCGAAAATTTTGGTTTTGCGGAACCAAAGTTTTTCACCATGCGGAAAAAATTTTTCCGGGCAGTGAAAATCATTTTAACTTTTTTTTAGGGATGCGAAAATAATTTTTTTATTTTGCCGCCTCGCGGAACATATTTTCTTCCGCAGAACCAATATTTTTCCCTTTTTACCTTTTTTTTTAGAGGCCCGAAGATTTTGCCGCCCTGCGGAACATTTTACTCTTTCGCGGAACCAAAATTTTCCACCCTACAAAAAAAATTTTTCTCCGCGGAACATTCCCTCTTTTACGGAACCAAAATTTCGCACTACGCGGCCGAGCAAACATTTCGGGGGGGGGGGGACCCGCTAATGTCTGTATATCACTATATATGTATATGCATTTGGAAAATTTCGGGTGGGGGGGGGGGGGAGCTTGTAAGTTTTAACAAACCCAGGGAACCAAACATCAGCTTCTATATTTCTTAAAACGACTAACATGTCTCAAATGTAGACCTGATATGCGGTTCCGCAACTGAGTAAAATCGAAAATCGACCGTCAAAAATCAATTTTTTCAAAACACTGAATCGATTCGAGTTTGAATCGAAAATCGATGCTCAAAATCGATTTTCGATTAAAATTTAAATCGATTCGACCAACCCTAATTTCGACTTTAATTAAATATTCATCTCGAAAATGGACTGAGGATGGCATTATTTAAATAAAGTCTAAAATGTCTCCACTACTCTTGAGTTTCATTTCGTAGAGGCCTATTTCCTGGCTGCCTGCCCCATCACATTAGATTTTTAACTTTGCCCCTCAACCGTAGGTTGAACAGGTAAAGTTAATGTAATCGTAAAAAAAATTCGAAATTTTTCTGAAATTGCCAAAATCCGTTTTGAGGTCCCCTGAATCCATTTAATTAGTTTTGGAATGATGTATGTGTGTATGTGTGTGTGTTTGTCTGTAGTAAATTTTTTCGTCAACGAAATCTCAAAAACTATTTGTTCAATTGTTTTGAAATTTTGCACCCATAAACTAGGGGTAGAGGCCAAGAACTTAAGGCGCGCGTCTCGGGGTGCTAAATTTGGGAGTTTCCAGCTGTCACAATTTTGAAGCTATCGACCTCATATTTTTTTTAAATTAAAGCTATCTAAAATATCTACAACGTATAGAAGACCTTTTTTTTGATTTTCGAAAAATAATTTTTTTTTTTTTAGATTAATCGCATTAAATAAATGATATTTTAAAAAAAATCCGCTCTATAAGTTGTAGATAATTAAATTAGTAACCATTGTGTTAAAAAATAATTAATTTTCTACCCTTAATTAATTAGCTGGAAACTTTAAAATGAAATGGAATAAATCCCATGTATTCGTATGGAAAAAACTAACGCCATCTCTTGCCGCCTCGAGTAACTCGGTAGTCAATCGTCTTCTAACGACTTTTCGAGACGCGCACCTTAAAGGGCTCTAGGGGGGGGGGGGGGACAAATATTAATTTCTTACATAACTTATAATTTATTTTATATATTCAGCAATTATACATCCTCCCGAGTAAAATTATATATAATATGTATAACGTCGAACCATTAGGGGGGCTCTTGGAGGGGGAGGTAATTTTTTTCTTGAATATTGGGTGGGCAAAGATGTGCTTAGTCCGACCCTTTATTTAAAACTCTTTTTCGTCATCCGAGGTCATTTAGATCCCATCGCTATTTATTTATATTGATTAGTAGCCAATTCAATTAAAATGAATAATTATCGTGGATGTGAACCCGCGATCTCCGTAAAAAGTGGCAAGAGTATATATATAAATTTCGATTTTTTCAAAAGCCCCAACGGAATATTTTGAGGAGGGAGGGGGCGGGCTCTAAACTATTGTGTAATAAAATCATTTTGGTAAAAGTATTAGCTGATAGGGCGCCCAGATTACGACTTCGTGTATTCGCTTATGCAGTACAAGAGTTGATTCACTAGCAAATTGTTTTTTACAAATTTCGCAGCTTATGTGTTCGCAAATGTTTTTTGAAAGATGAATTATCAGAAAATTGTTTATTACAAATTTCGCATTCAAAGGGCTTTTCACCTGTGTGTATTCGCAAATGTGTTTTGAGAGATGAATTACGAGTAAATTGTTTTTTACAAATTTCGCATTCAAAGGGCTTTTCACCTGTGTGTATTCGCAAATGTGTTTTGAGAGATGAATTACGAGTAAATTGTTTTTTACAAAATTCGCATTCAAAGGGGTTTTCACCTGTGTGTATTCCTATATGCCTTATAAGATGATATTTACGAGCAAATTGTTTTTTACAAATTTCGCATTCAAAGGGCTTTTCACCTGTGTGTATTAGCAAATGTGTTTTGAGAGATGAATTATAAGCAAATTGTTTTTTACAAATTTCGCATTCAAAGGGCTTTTCTCCTGTGTGTATTAGCAAATGTGTTTTGAGAGATGAATTATAAGCAAATTGTTTTTTATAAATTTCGCATTCAAAGGGCTTTTCTCCTGTGTGTATTAGCAAATGTGTTTTGAGAGATGAATTATAAGCAAATTGTTTTTTACAAATTTCGCATTCAAAGGGCTTTTCTCCTGTGTGTATTAGCAAATGTGTTTTGAGAAATGAATTACGAGTAAATTGTTTTTTACAAATTTCGCATTCAAAGAGCTTTTCACCTGTGTGCTTTCTTAAATGCCTTTTTAGACGTGAGGGATAAGTAAAGTGTTTATCACAGCAATTACAGGAATAGACCTTTTTGGTTTTCAGGTAAGTAATTTGTCTTTTAGCACTGTTGTTTTCCAAGAAGTTATTCTTCGGAATTAATATCCTTTCTGTGGCGTTTGTTCTCGAATGGAAAGGTCCTTCTGAAAAATACAAATTTACATTTTTAAAGATTTAAAATCGACTATTAGGCCAATGTTTTAAGGCGATTAAGGAGATAATGCTGATGACGTTAATAACTTGCATGCTTTAGCCAATCACAGAGTTTCTAACTAGCTAAATTAATTAATCAATATTTGATTCAATAAATAATTATATCTTATTTTTAGATTTTAAAAATTTTTCCTTATACTCATAATTAGAAACACAAAACAATACATCGATAATATTTGTTTAAAATAAATTAAATAAATGTTTTCTATAATATTCATTAAATTAACAAGCCCCCGGGTGTGGCGTAGTAGGTAGCGCGCCTACCTCCTATACCAAACGTCGCGGGTTTGGACTCCAGGCAGTCCGATGATTTTATTTAAGCCATTTGGATACCAGATGGCTTAAATAGAAATGCCTGGACCCCAATAGATATATTCTCTACAAAGGTTATCGTCAAAGTCTTATATGGCCTAAGTTGCCGAAAAGACTTATGAAACTTTCATATAGAGTGTGAATGAGAAAAAAGTGTGAATGTTTAAAAAAAAAAAAAAAAAAAAAAATTAAATTAACAAAATGGTATAGTTAAATATTTATATAAATATTATAATTTAATAAGAGGTATC
>JAKCPI010018730.1:0-15569 GCA_023213315.1 Euborellia annulipes | reverse complement strand
GCCGAAGGCACGCCTTTCCAGCTAGTGCTCATATAAAGATTAATGGCATTTTGTCAAAGAAATGCCAGATCAAAAAGTTTAACATAGATCCTGAGATACGAACGAAGAAACAAAAAAAGAGACAGAAAACTGTCAAAAACCACCAAGATCAAGGTTATGATGACTCTGGTTTTCCCTGTCTGGCTGAAACGTGGCTTGTCAGGAAGAGCGAAAGAAGGAGGAAATGTATTGCTGGCGCAGACTATTAAGAGTGCCATGGACACACAAACGCTTCTATCCTCCAAGAAAAAAAACCCGAACATCGGTTAGAGCAGACAGTCACTATCCGAACTCTAAAATTCCTGGGACACATCCGCCCGCAAAAACGATGCTCTTGAAAAGCCCATCGTTTTTGGCAAATCTAACGCCAAGAGGAAGCGATGATCTCTTCAGAGATGTGTCGATGCTGCCAGTGTAGTCCTTGGGAAACCTTTCGAGCAAATCCTAAGACAGACCCAAGACCGTGCCAAAAGGATCTCAGATATTACAGATTTATTCAAAAAATATTTTGTTTGCCTTCTAGAAAGACGCTAAAAAACGCTATTTTCTTACTGATGCCATTACTGACAGCCACGCATTAATATCAGCGAAAGATGATGGACAACTTTTTTATCCGTCATCTGATTTTATCAATGCGATTAAAATTTCTAAGCGAGCAATCGAAAGTCTTTTTTTTTTTGAGACAATAAATACCGCGGATATTTTCACTGCAATAGGTGACAGATTTTCCTTGTCATTTGAAAGTGTTTGTAAAGAGCATGATTTCGAAAACATTATACAACAACACAACCTAAGAGAAGATCAATTCGATTTTTTAATGCATTTCGCATTAATGCTATCGCTCGAATAAAAATCGTCCGTGTATTGGGAATACACGCTAAATTTCGTTAGATAACCATTTTTTTAATCTAATGTAACTTTTATTTAACTATTTTGATTTTATGTGATAGTTTATTTTATCTAACTTTTATACACGAAATCCACTACTAATTTATCTTATATACTTTAACATACATTCATTTTTTACTTTCTTTTAAGTCTTTATTTAGTTTAATATTATATGCATAATTATATGTTAACAAATACAGGGTGGCGCAGGGGAACGGGAAATTTTGAACGTTACAGTTGGCAGCACTGTAGAGCCGGCAGTTTGCAAAAATGTTGTGAACGCATTGCCATGGATCATTGGATTGCTGCGGAACCTGCACTAGCTGTGAGAGCGTTTTATAAAAATGGTGCAAAGAATACTATTCGACAGTTTGGACGTCATAGACGTGTCCCGTCTGCGCATGCGATTACAATTTTGAAGGAACAGGATCTGCCTTGAAAAAGAAATTTCCAGGTGGCATCGCAACGGTACGTACTCCAGAGCAAAGAGTATAAGATAGAGGGGAAACTACCCCATGTTAAAATGTAATATACGAATTATACGAGTTTCAGCGCTCTCATGCGGCTCATCCCAGACATACTCGCTATATAACAATAACGGACGAATTAAAGAGTACTTATATTCTTTGGGGCGAATGTAACCGATGAAATATTTTTTAATTTAAGATTAATAAAATAATATAAAAATTTCGTTATTTTCTTTAATTCCAAGAAATATTTTAAAATAGTTTGTTCAAAATATTTTTAGGACGAGTCACCAGATGGCAGCAGCATCGTATATTTTAGTTTACCCTCTATCTTATACTCTTTGCTCCAGAGAACAGACGTAACTGTGACATTGAATGGCCTGCGTGATGATCCCCTGATCTTAGTGTGTGCGACTTTTTCCTGTGGTCAAGGTGTACCGTACACGTCCTGCAACAATCCATGAACTGAAGAAGAACATTGAAAACTGCCATTCCCCAAGATTTGCTGCACTGCACATTCCAGGCTATTAGAGTGTGAACGCCGAATCTTTCGCGATGTCATCTTTAAAAAGTAAAGAGACGCTTTTGGATATTTTGATTGTAAATACATAAATGGCATGCTGAATACATGAACTTTCGTTAATAAATTACTAGTTTTATGAATTTATTCGTGGAAATGACGTTATTTCGAAATTTCCCGTTTCCCTGCGCCACCCTGTATATTTTTTATTAGAATTTCTCAAGAACACTGTCTGTTTATTTACTTTAATCAATTTATTTTTTCCACTAACAATTTTATTCATACGGGCGAGAACTCTTAAGATTCATTTGAGTGAGAAACTCATTCATTCGGGAGAAAAACGTTATTTCCTGGCGCGAAATCTTTCGTTTTTTATATTAAAATATGGCGCCAAAAAGTGGTAGAAATTTTATAGATTTCTAGCTGTAACAGTCTGGTTTTAAACACTCCATTTCTTTTTTTTTACTAATCGATGTCCCTTCCCGTTTATTCCCTGGCTCGGACTTCAACAGGTCTTGCTTGAATAATAATAATGCAGAAGCAAACCTACAAATTTCCTGTATCGTCACACGCATATTTTAATTTTTTTGTCTCATAAAATTGCGTATCAGCGTCAGCCAGGGACTCTTACAATGGCTAGTTCCTTTTTTGCCACCAGATGGCCAGAACTTAAGCCACGCCATCCCAATATTTTAAATTTAAACTTACATATATACATTCTAGGGCTATATTCTGTGAACGAGCGAATTTCTTCAAGGGTCGACGTCGTGTTCTGTCGTCCTGAAAAGCCGATGGTTGACGGGTTGCTCTGCATGCATACTTCGCGTCCTACAACAGAAATGAATACATTATTATTACATTATTAATTAAAGCGATAAGTGATGTCTTATATTTTACTCACTCTGTTTCAGCATCAGGATCAGGACTTGAATAACAGGCGTCTGTTTGAGGTACCCCTTTTGCGTGTGAATTAGCGCTGAATCTAAAATATAAATGAGAATAAACTAAATAAAGAGTATTAAGGGGGTTCAGGAGCGAAGTCTAAACGTACTTTAAAAAAAACTAGACTATTATAAGGAATTTTTCAATGCGGTTTTTTTTTTTAATGAATTAAATTCATAAGAGATTATTGGGACATCGAGCTATAATTTGTTTAATGACTTATTAAAAAATTATCGTAATTAATTTTTTTGTTATCAAGCAAATACAAAAAAACAATCTGCCCCAATAATCTTTGATTTAAAAATGAATTTATTGTTATTATTAATCACATATTAATTAAGAAATTTTTAAAATAAGCTTAGATGATTTATTTAAAAATCAAATGTCAAATTAGTTCAGCATTCTTGCAATAGATGGCAGGCTAGTCTAACAGCCGATATAGTATTAGCCTATATCTGGCCTATATTTATATATTTTTATGCTTTTATAAAAGATACATAAAATATAATAACATTTATAAAGTATTTATTGTTAAAAGATCAATGAAAATCAACCAAATACATTAAATATTATTAGCTACCATTCTGACATCTCTTGGCAAATTTTTGAATTACTTGATTTTGGGGGTACCTTCGCTCCCGTTCCCACTTAAGATTAATTTAAAAAAAAAATTGAAGAATAAAGTTACCATTCATGAATGCATATGAATAAATTTATTAATTTGTAAAAATATTGACTAAATAATTTAGAATATTCTACAAAGGCCTTCAAATCAGGCTCAGTAGATCCTCATTAGGGAATTCAGCATAAATATTTTCCTCTTCCCGGCTGCCTAATAAATAAAGCGTTATGAAGTCCTAACGCATATTCAGGTCTATTATCTAAAAACAAACGTTAAAATTTAAAATAAACAAATGGGTGTTAAAAAGTAATGTAAAAACAATTAGAATTAGAATTAGAATTTATTTTATTTGGCTCTGAGGCGCACGCCTCCTGAGCCCACATTAGTACATAAACAATCAGAGTTAAAAAAAAATGCTATTCTCTAAACAAAGTTTTAACAGCGACGTTAACATGTTGCTTTTATTTCAAAGCTATCAAAATTATAACCTTACTTTTTAGGTTAAGGACTCAAGGGCGGATACAGGGGGGTAAAGGGGGTAATTACCCTCCCCCGAGATTCGAAAAAATACCTTTTTTTCGCAAAAAATTTATTTTTAATGTAAAATTTTAAAAATTAATACTTAAAAATTTGATGTGTATTTATATTCTGGCAAACAAGTACAGAATGCGCTTTTAAATTACCGAAATTAAAAAAAAATAGTGTGCTGTGCGACGAGTCACACCAGATTACCCCCCCCCGAGAAACTCCTCTGGATCCGCCCTTGTAAGGACTTCATTTTTATTTAAAGTGCGCGTATCGGGAGATTGCGGCCACAATTTTGAAGCTATCGACCTCAAATTTTTTTAAATTAAAGCTATTTAAAATATCTACAACTCATAGAAGCCCTTTTTTTTGATTTTCGAAAAAATAAAATTTTTTTTTAGATTAATCGCATTAAATAAAATATATTTTTAAAAAATTCGCTCTATATCTTATAGATAATTAAATTAGTAATCATTGTGTAAAAAAATAATTAATTTCTTACCTTTAATTAATTAGCTGGAATCTTTCAAATGAAATGGAATAAATCCCTTTTTTTTTGAATGGGTGCATAAGGTCCGAAGACCTAAATGACCAATAGTCACATGCCGCCAGGAAGAAAATAAAAACAAAAGGAGAAGCATAAAGGGGAAACTCAACTGCGGGAACTGAGGAGATGCCTGTTGAGGTTAGACTTGAAAGTCTGAAGATTGTGGAGGAAGATAGACGCAGGGAGCTTGTTCCAATCACGGAAGGTCATGGAGACAAAGGAAGATTGGAATTGATTTGGAGAAAAGTAGATGGGATGAGGATGGTCTCGACCGAGACCGAAACGTCAGCCTAATGGGTATTGAATAAATGAAATAATTACTAGCTGCTTCTCTTTCTTCTTCTTGCTACTTCAAAATGGAATTGATTTGTTCTGTTAGTCGTGATCTGAACAGCATAGGGATGCTGGGAAGATGCCTCTCTTGTGTTCCGTGAATATGTTGCATTGGGCGGGATAATTGATTTTAATTCGGCAGAGCATTGACCATGGTACCCCTATGGGAAAAACTAACGCCATCTCTTGCCGCCTCGAGTAACTCGGTGCTGAATCGTCTTCTAACGGTTTTTCGAGACCTTAAAATAAGACGTTAAAATATTAAAGACATATACTAGACATGGCATTAATTTTTAACACTATTACAAACAGACAATTTTAGTTATGATGAATATGCAGCCCTGATAAAGAAGCTATTATAAAATATGAACATTTTATCGGGCACCCCTGTGATTTCCTTTGTTTGGAGTGTTTTTCCCGAAATGTTTTTCTCTGTTTAATTTTAGTAAAATTTTACATAATTGTCTTAACTTAGGACAGTGTCCAGTTCGCATCCCGACTCATGAAACGAAAATTTATTTCTATTGGCTTCCAATCAATTGAAATAAATGAAGGCGGGGTCTAAATGGCCTCAGATGCCGAAAAATACCAAATAAATTAAAAAAATTCACAAAAATAAATTATTTTGAAGTAGCAAGAAGAAGAAAGAGAAGCAGATAGTATTTAATACCCATTAGGCTGACGTTTCGGTCTCGGTCGAGACCACCCTCAGAGCTACAACATAGCAGGGATAAGGATAAATTTTAAAATTACAATTTTCTTTTAACAAATTGTAATTTTAAAATTTATCCTTAACTCTGCTATGTTGTAGCTCTGAAGATGGTCTCGACCGAGGCCGAAACGTCAGCCTAACGGGTATTAAATAAATGAAATAAATACTATCTGCTTCTCTTTCTTCTTCTTGCTACTTCAAAATCTTCTATCCAGCTATAAATCTACTTTTCTCCAAAAATAAATTAATAAATTTGGCCGTTGATTGCTGCAGTTCAGTATTTTGACTATTAATTGTGAATCTAATCCACTCAAACAATTTTACTAGTATCTTTTTAAGAAACATTTTTGATGTTCTAAAGCTTGATAAATAAAGTTTTAACTGAAAATCAACGATGTTCTAAATTAGGAATACCAGAGCCTAACTTTATTTATTTTTTTATGTTTCTTTAATTATGAAACAATCACATCTCTTGCATTTTTAAAACCACATACTTTGTCCAGAAAAATCTGGTGTGACTGTCGCACACCACTCTTACCTTCGGTAATCGAAAGTTGTGTTCTGTGCTTGTCTCACCAGATTTTTCGTGTCGACATATATTTAGTTTCCGCCGATATATTAGAATTCAAGATGTAAAATTTATAAGCATGGAAAAATATTTATATTTTGTTACCATGGCAATCAATCTTTCCTATGAAGTACAAGAGTAAAGTGGTCTTCAGAAGATTTCAATGGCAAAATGAGAATATATATTTTAAATAGGATATGGAAATGCAGGCAGCCAAAATGAAAAAAACACTCTCGATACTCTGGTTAACGTTCAGACGTTTCGGGTAAAATTTATTCACGTGAATACTAAAAATAGAATACATATATAGCGCGTATTGATTTCAAAATAAAGATGACAATTTTAGTTTATACCAAGACTTACGTTCACCCAAGTCCAATGGACTCTTGACGGGGTGAGAACGTGACCATAGTACATTTAAAAGCCGAAATGTTATTTTTATAAAAACAATTTTCTCGTTATAATAAATTTATTTTTCTAACTCTTGAAGCAAATAAGTGTGCACATTGCTTTCGGCCCCATAAAAAATTAAAATTATCAATAGAGTTTTTATAAAATTCATTTAAAAATGTTAAATTTTATTCACTTAACTTAGTTAAAATAAAATATTTCAATCTGTTATTAAAAGATAATCTTCATAAAAATAGAAACTAATACAAATATTAATTTATATATTAAGAGGAAATTATTTGACTTATTATAAAAAAGTTTTAAAACCTGTATATATCATCATATTATCTAAATAGAATACATACATAGAATAAATAATGTCATCTATGTATCATTAAATTAAAATTAAATATACAAATTAAACACTAGGTTATTTGCAGAGCCGCAGACAGACTTGACGGGCCCCGGGGCTACTTACTAATACCCCCCCCAAAAAAAAAAAAAAACCTTAGTTTTTTTTAGTATGTAAAAGGCTATTGTGGCCTTCATGCCAACACTTTTTTACACAGTTTTTGACACAACTTTTGAAATAGTTATACATAGCTTACAATATTTATTTAAATAAAGTTATTTAAAAATTTTTCAAAAGTTCCTAAACAAAGAGTCACAATAATTTATCGAGTCCAGATCCGGACAGAGGATTTCCGGGAGAATCTGGGAGTGTGGAAAATTTTTTGAAAATTAGCCAATGAAATCTGCGTTTTTAGCTATCCTGAGTCATGAAAAAGATCAAACTTGATTTGAGCTTAAAGGGCCCGGGCCCCTGAGGAAAAAATTTCAAGAAAATGATTTTTTTTAATGAAAATTTTAACCATGAAATTTAATTTTTATTAGAATTTTAAGGTAGGAGCGCAATGGGCCCGGGCCCCGGGGATATAGCCCCCCTGTCTGCGGCCCTGGTTATTTGTTTCAAAGGTTTTATTAATTAAAAATTAACACTTAATACGTATTTCGACAATTCCTTGTCATCATCAGAAGTGATAACATTCTAATTTAATTAATAAAACCTTTGAAACAAATAACCTAGTGTTTAATTTGTATATTTAATTTTAATTTACAAAATGTTTCAACGAGAACCAACGGTCGAAAGTTTAAATCTTATGTATCATTATACTGAGTTAACTCTCTCTCAATAGAACTGTTCACTGAAGATGGGTGAATAAAATTTTACCCGAAACGTCTGAACGTTCACAGAGTATCGAGAGTTTTTTTTCATTTTGGCTGCCTCCATTTCCATATCCTATTTACATATATTTCCAGTCATTAAATATTATTAGATATATATTTTAAAGAGTATCAAAAATATAATTGATTTTTGAATTAAAAAAAAAAAAAATCGTTGGAGCGAATTTTGAGAAAATCGAAGAAAACTAAAGACTGAAGGGGTTTCTGCACTACAAAAAATAAGCCATTTAATTTAACAGAGAATCCACCAACTAGATGAAGCTACCGACCCTAAGATTCACAAACAACCATTTGGTAAAAAATATTATTAGCTTGAATTTTTTATTCCCCTTTTTTTGAAAAATATCACCTGATTTTAAAATTTAAACGAAATTTCTAGTGCATTTTTATTTTCTCGTATAGAATATAAAGAAAAAGTATTGTAATCGTAAAAAAATTCGACTTCGAGATTTGTTTTAGACCTCCCTGAGTCCAAAAATACCGACTTCTCCCCAATACCATTTTGGGCATTATGTCTCTGTGTGTGTGTGTGAACACGATTGCTTAAAAACCAAAGCAGCTAGATCGATGAAATTTGGTATATGCTCCTTACACTAAAATTGTAGATTTCTATCAACTTTTGGAGTAAATACGTCACTTGGAAGTAGTACTTTACCTAATAAGTAAGTGAGATTTGGAGGACAGCAGCCAGGAAGGTAGCCTCTATTTAATAAAACAACCCTACAACGTTTCGACTAATTTTAATTACGCCATCTTCAGTTGTTGCAGCTGTATAAAAAAAATATTTACATTGGTTAAAGTTAATTGTTATATCAATTTATGCAAAATAAAATTTTTCCCTTATTTTAAAAAACTTACAGTCTAATAGGAAATAGAGTTGTCACTTGTGTGTTGTGCATAAGGGAATAGTTAAACAATGCTTATGTGTTATAACAATGTAATGATACCACTTGAAAACAAATATCGAAATGTCTGTGTTTAATTTAAATTCGTTCATTTATATATAAATTCTCTTTTATCTTGAAATATAATCATTTTTAATATCATGTTTATATTTATTTTTGTATTCTAATTTTAAGAAATTATTAAAAAGGAAACGCTACACTCACTGACAAAGAGAAGAAAATATATTTAATTAAAATTCGGTCTTTAATATAAAAACATTTCAAACAATCATTTGATTATCAAAATCTCTTAACAAAAATTGTTTTTCTCACATAATAGCAACATACAACCAACTCTTGGAATCCTTTACAATTCATAGCCGGATAATAGGGCAGTATAGCAATTCCCTAGACCTGCTCAATATTATCCGGCTATGAATTGTAAAGGATTCCAAGGGTTGGTTGTATGTTGCTTGAGAAAAACAATTTTTGTTAAGAGATTTTGATAATAAAATGATTGTTTGTTTGAAATGTTTTATATTAAAGACCGAATTTTAATTAAATATATTTTCTTCTCTTTGTCAGTGAGTGTAGAGTTTCCTTTTAATAATTTCTTAAAATTAGAAGTAGCCTAATACAAAAATAATCAATATATTGGATTTGGATTTTATGAGGTATTGCTCTTCCTCAGCCACCCGGCCCACAACCTTTTTCAGATCCCGGGTTACCCAGTCGGAGGTGCAGCTCCTTCTCAGCCACCCGGGCAGTTCCTCGGTTACCCAGTCAGAGCAATCCTCATTTTAAGGCACTTAGGCCACGTCTAATTGGGCCCTTTGTGTCTGTGGGGTGAGATTTTTTCTCACTTTCCTACCCTATGAGGAGACTTCGGAAATGTTTGAATTATGGTATATGCGGCAAGCTGGATCCGAACCCGAGTCGTGTTGAGACTTCGGACTCCGTAATCGACAGCTTAGCCATTGCCTCCTCAATCAATATATTTAAATATAAACATGAGATTAAAAATGATTATATTTCAAGATAATAGAGAATTTATATATAAATGAACGAATTTAAATTAAACAGACATTTCGATATTTGCCTTCACGTGGTATCATCATATTACATTGTTATAACACATAAGCATTGTTTAACTATTCGCTTATGCACAACACACAAGTGACAACTCTATTTCCTATTAGACTGTAAGTTTTTTTAAATAAGGGAAAAATTTTATTTTGTATAAGGTCTTCGAACCTTATGCACCCATTCCAAAAAAAAAAAAAAAAAAAAAAAAAAAAAAAATCTATATAGCAATTAACTTTAACCAATGTAAATATTTTTTTTATACAGCTGCAACAACTGAAGATGGCGTAAATAAAATTAGCCGAAACATTTTGTTAAAGGAGTCTGTTTTATTAAATAGAGGCTACCTTCCTGGCTGCTGTCCTCCAAATCTCACTTACTGATATTTCACAGCCACATCCCTCTACTTTATCTAATAAGTTTTTTTAGAAATTTCCAAATTTTCAATTCCTATATTATGATAAAATCGTCAATTTTAAAAAGTTTTTATTCTTTGATATTTTTCTGAAAACTGATTACTTTCTTTTTTTAAAAACATTCACACTTTTTTTTCTCATTCACACTCACACTCACACAGACATTCACACTGTCTTTTCGGCAACTCAGGCCATTTAAGACTTTAGACGATAACCGTTGTAATTAATATATATATTGGGGTCCAGGCATTTTTATTTAAGCCATTTGGTATCCAAATGGCTTAAATAAAATCATCGGACTGCCTGGGGTCCGAACCCGCGACGTTTGGTATACGAGGTTAGGACGCTAACCTCTACACCAAGCCCCGAGGGCTGAAAACTGATTAGTTTTTGAAATAATCACAGAAGAAAACGACATTTTTCGTTAATTTTGGAAAGAAAAATCAAAATAAAATCAGACAGGTGTCATTAAAAAACATGTAAATATAAACAAATGAATTTGTTTTTTAATGAGACCTGTATGATTTTCTTTCTAAAATTAACGAAAAATGTCGTTTTCTTCTTTGATTATTTCAAAAACTATTCAGTTTCCAGAAAAATATCAAAGAATAAAAACTTTTTAAAATTGAGTATTTTATCATAATATAACAAAGAAATTGAAAATTTCGAAATTTCTGAAAAAAACATATTAGGTAAAGTACTACTTCCAAGTGACGTATTTACTCCAAAAGTTGATAGAAATCTACAATTTTAGTGTAAGGAGCATATACCAAATTTCATCGATCGTTTTTAAGCAATCGTGTTCACAAACACACACACACACACAGACGTAATTCCAAAAGAATATACGAGAAAGTCTCGGGGAAGTCATTCCCTATATTTTTTTTTTTATAAAATTGTAACAAACTAAAAAAAAGTACACCAGTAAAGTACTAGTACCCGAATTTTCTCAAACATGAGACCTAGCACAATTTCATTTTGGGACCACAAATAGTATATAGACTATTTAAAATTTGAAAGTATACTCTTTACATATATTTTACTTTTTATGATATTTATATATACATGAAATTTATAGCACATGTATCTTATACTCTTTACATGGATTTTATTTATCTATTGATATGGAAGTTGGCTAAAAATAAAAAAAAAGCTGTAAAAAAAAGAGCTGTATGTATTTTAACGCGATGGCCAGAGGCTAAAAGCCAAAAAAAAAATTGAAAAAAAATCGTTAGAGCCGTTTACGAGAACTGATATGTTGAGAAGGGTGAATAAATAAATAGGTTAGGTTAGGTTAGGTTGAAGTGGCCGTTCCCAGAGAGGGAACACACTTAGGCCAACTAGGCCCTTTTGAATAAATAAATAAGTCCGGAGCTGATATTCAGGCAATTTATTCGGGTTAAATCCCTCCGCTATAGGTCAACGTTTCGGGGCTCAAACGGCTCCTTCTTCAGGACCTTAAAATTAACAAATAAAAAGTGCATCTCGTTGATTACATATACATTTTATAAGGATATTTATTTATTTATTTTTATTTTATTTATATATGCTGTATTTAATGATGGTATAAACTTATTAGGACATGAGGAGCATATAGACCACTCCAGACCTTTGGATAGTCGGAATTTTGTCTAAATTATTAAAATAAGTGATAATTGTGAATAAAAAAAAAAAATGAATATAAATATGATATTAAAAATGTACCGAAACGTTGTTAATTATACTAATGAAATTATATAAATAGAGTGAATTCAAATGTTGCTAATCAGAAGGCCAATTTTAGATATTAATTATACTTAAAAGAATTAATCTATGTTAAAAATAATATTAATAATTAAGGAAAAAAAAAAGGATATTTATATTACAATTGTATTCCCTCAGTTTAAATATCTAAATTATAAATAAGAGGCAATGCACTCCGAATTAAATCACCATTCTTCGTTCGGCCTTTTAGCACATGTTCTGTAGCAAAACTCTAACCACATCAATTATGACAAAATTGAGGGCTAATTGTTTTCTCGACACCGCATGGTGAGTTTGTTTATACCATCATTAAATACAGCATATATAAAAAAATAAATAAATATCCTTATAAAATGTAAATGTAATCAACGAGATGTACTTTTTATTTGTTAATTTTAAGATCCTGAAGAAGGAGCCGTTTGAGCCCCGAAACGTTGATCTATAACCCGAATAAATTGCCTGAATATCAGCTCCGGACTTATTTATTTATTCACCCTTCTCAATAATATCCACCAGGCTGCCCCCCTATCATCATCACAGAACTGATATGCTTATATATACGTACAGTGAGGGACAATATTAAATCCCACCCATGCGTTTTCTAGTTGTGATTATTTCATTGTTTTTTATTTATCTTTTTAATGGAAACTTTCATAGTTCAAATCTAAAAAAAATTCCAATAAAGATTTTCATTTTCTTTTATAAAAACAATGAAATAATCACACGCATGGGTGGTGCTTAATATTGTCCCACACTGTACATTGGTCGTCTAATAGTATAAGATTTAATTGAATTCACTGTTACTTCATTTATACATATTTGCCATAAGAAAATTATTTTTGATTTTTTTGTAACTTGTGCACGTGTTGTTACTCACATAAATTTTCATAGCTTTTTAAAAATTGTATACCAAGGGTCGCGAGTTTGGATCCCAGGCAATCCGATAATTAAGCCATTTGGTATCCAAAATAATGCCTGGATCCCAAACATATATACATGGGCGTAGTCAGACATCTTGTTAGGGCGAGAGAGGGGGGGGTTGCAATTAATATATACATAGATTATTAATTATTTATTTAAATTAAAAAAAATTAAATTAATGTAGTGGATTGGGGCGTTAAAAAAAAATTCCCAATGGGAAAAATATATATATATTTTTTTTTTTTTAATTTTTAGGAAGAGCCAGGGGGGGGCATTGCCCCTGGCTACGCCCATGCATATATATTAATTAATTAACAGATATCGTTAAAGTCTTATATGGCCTGAGTTGCCGAAAAGAATGTGTGAATATGTGTGTGTGTGTGAGTGTTAAAAAAAAAAATATATTTATTTTACTGACAAAATAAAGCTATTAAATTTGTTAAAGACTTTAAATATTATAAAAAAATAATAATAAAAGTAAATTATATTTAAACTGGATGATTAAAATTAAAAACACAAGGCTGTATGTTTCAGTATATTATTTATTGATAAAAACAATTGATTCATATTAGAAATATTGTGTTTATTTGTATTAGTATTGAAATACAGTATGTATCACGTGTTTTTACCAATTCATAATATATTAAAACATATGACCTTGTGTATTAATTTTTAAATTATTTAACTTTGTTCTCGGATAATCATGAAGCCTTGTGATATTTATCAAATTAAAATTAAGCAGTTGAAATAATAAACCATATTTTATTTAAAGTTGATAAAATTTAATTTTAGTAAAATAAAAGAAATGGAGCCTGGGATAAAAACATAAATGTGTGATTAATTTTGAATGTATATAAAATGTATTTATTGTACTTACTTTTAGTTGAAACGTTGATAAACAAAAGCACGTGGACTAGAGATAGTGAGGCAGATCAAGCCGAATAACTCAAGAGAAATAGCGATGTTGACTGAATAGCACTCTCCAGGTGAATAAGTGAGAGAATGGAGGGGCAACTCGCTGTGCTTGGGATTTTGCCTTTGTTCGGCCGCAGTGGTGGCGCTATCTCAGGCGGGGACGTGGAACTACATCCCCTCCCTTCGTTATTTCCCCCTTAGATGGTCTGTGACTCCGGCAACCAAGGGCGGATCCAGAGGTGTTTCTCGGGGGGGGGGGGGGGGGGTAATCTGGTGTGACTCGTCGCACAGCACATTATTTTTTCATAATTTCGGTAATTTAAAGGCACATTCTGTACTTGATTGGCAGAATATAAATACAAATCAAATTTTTAAGTATTAATTTTTTAAAATTTTACATTAAAAATAAATTTTTTTAACTAGAAGAAAATAAAATAAAACCTCTCGCTTATAAATTATTCTTTATCAAATAATAAAAATAAATAAAATAATTCCGATTAAGGAAATAGTAGATCCCAATGAAGAGATAACATTTCAACATACATACGCATCAGGATAGTCTGAAAAATGAAAATTCTTATTTTGCGAAAAAAAGGTATTTTTTCAAATCACGGGGGGGGGTAATTACCCCCTTTACCCCCTCCCCCTTGTATCCGCCCTTGATTTCATAGGGAAGATAGGAGAAATGGTTGCCATGGTAACAAAATATAAATATTTTCCCATACTTATAAATTTTACATCTGAATTCATATGTTCCGCACCGTCGGGAACTAAATATATGTCGACACAAAAAATCTGGTGTGACAAGCCGAAAGTAAGAGAAAGTTGTGTGCTGTGCGCCAGTCACACCAGATTTTTTTTTCCATAATGTTATGCTTTTTTGTCCGGTCTTTACTGATAACTGATGATAATTTATTGTTCTTTTGTTCTAAAATTTTATAAAATGCAATCCCTGAGAATTTTGTATTTGAAAATAGATTTACTTCTGTACAAATAAATATTTAATTCTTTATTCTGAGTTTTCAAGAAAAACCAAATTGGTAAAAAAAAAAAAAAAATGTGGAATTTATAAATATGTATGCCATCCATTTAGGGGACTAAATCGACACAAAAAAATAGAAATTGTTTTGTTGTGTGGCCACAGAAAAATGAAAAGGTCCAAATGAGAAGGATCAGAGAGAAGCACTTGTTAGAATGCGAAAGGGACCTTTTTTTAGCACCTCAAAGAGATTTAAATACATTTGTCTCTTTTATATCTTTGTTTTTGTTCCTTTAATAAAAAATATTTAGAATCTTCAACAACTGAATACCCGAACCAAGGTTGGTTTGAAATTATTTTTGCTTAATAGTTAAGCATGTAGGAGATAATCTCACTAACCTTTATGATTAAGGTTACCATAATGATCACTTCTGGGGGGGTATGGAAAATTTTTTGAAAATTAGGCAGTGAAATTTGCAATTTTAGCTATCCTGAGACGTGGAAAATATTATCAAACTTAGCTTTATTTATAAGCTTTTTAAATTGAATAAAAATATAATAAAAAAACTTAAAAAACCCTTTTATTTAAGTTGAACTAAAAAGAAAAAAATAATTTAATTATTCTTGTTAAAATTGTTGAATATTTATGACTTGAAATAAAAGCTTGGAGCGTACATTGATAGCTTAAGAAATTGTCTATTCTTAGAGCCTCCGAATCCCTTTGAAGCGCCCCACGCTTTTATTTCAAGTCATAAATATTCAACAATTTTAACAAGAATAATTAAATTATTTTTTTCTTTTTAGTTCAACTTAAATAAAAGCATTTTTTA
>JAKCPI010018729.1:0-18558 GCA_023213315.1 Euborellia annulipes | reverse complement strand
AATTTTAATAGAAAATGAGCTCTAAAACGGCTTTTATTTAGAATGTTCAAATTATTTTTAACGCGACACCCCGTCAAATTTTGCAGATAGTTAGAATACATATAAATTTTAAGTTTCATTCCAATCGGAGGTCATTTAGACGTGCCGCAAACGGCTTAAAGTTTAGAAAAATCGAAATTTTCAAGGTTTTTTTACTTTAGTCACCCCTTATACAAATTTAGAGATCCCTGAATGCAAAAAACATATATTTACGATATTCTATAGTTCTTTGGCTTTCTAAAAATCATTCATTCGTAAAAATCTGTTAATTATTAACGAAATTATTAATATTAACGTGAGCAAAGAAAAAACACAAGTACACTCACTGGACAAAAAAAATCGACTTCAATTGAATTAAAAAAGCGAACCCTATCTACGAGAAGCTAATGTATCCTCTCTGAGCATAGGGTCACGGGCACTAACTTTATTATATATTATTAAAAAAAAATATTTTTAGAATCTCTCTCTTTATACTTGTAAAAGAACAAGAAGTCCATTTTTTCGACCAGTGAGTGTACTTGTGTTTTTTCTTTGATGACGTTTTTGTTAATAATTTCGTTAATAATTAGCAGATTTTTACGAATGAATGATTTTTAGAAAGCCAAAGAACTATAGAATATCGTACATATATGTTTTTTGCATTCAGGGATATCTAAAATTGTATTAGGGGTGACCAAAGCAAAAAAAATCTTAAAATAATTTTTTTTTTACATACATTCTCACTTCATTAATCGTCTACAGTACTTATAATGTGGTTTAAGAAAATTAACCTTCCTCTTGGTTTTATCATCAGAGTATGACAGTGGTGTAACGTATTTTAGCTGGGCCCTTTTTTCGTCCCCCCATTCATTCTGCAAAGAATATTGCAGGTTCCTTTTTTGCTCGAGAAAAATCTGGTGGAATGGCACTCTACACAACTTTCTCTTACCTTCAAAAAAAAGTGTGCTTCAAACAATTTTGTCTACAAAATAAGAATATACATTTTAAAGAACATCTAAAATGTAATTAATTTTTAAACAAAATCGTTAAAGCCAATTGTGAGAAAAAAAAAAAAAATTGAAAAAGTACATCAGTAAAGTACTAGTACTATTTGGTCGATTGGAATGAAATTCCTGCCCATGCTTGGGACATGAATACTTAGTTAAAGTATAAAATTTGAGTATCGAGAGTTCTTTTCTTATTGAGTTATTTAATTTAATCCACATTTCAGTTGAAATTCATTCAAATGATAGTGAAAATGACGTCAAATTCAAGCTAAAGGGAATCGCCTCCTTTTAATGGCAATTTCAAGAAAAGCAATCAAACAGCCATTTAAAAGCAATAAAATCTCTTTCAGAGAAATTTACATAAACATTATGTTTTGATATTTTAACTGGAATCGATCTTCTTGAAATTTAAGATTTTTTCACAATAAATTAAATTGATTTCAAGTGAAATATCAAATAATGTGGATTAATGGGAATTACTCAAAAACGAAAAGACTCTCGATATTCAAATTTTATACTTAAGCCAAGTATCTATGACGCAAGTATTTCAAGAAATTTCAATCACATCGACCAAAGGGTACCAGTACTTTACTAATGTATTTTTTTCAATTTTTTTTTAATTTTCTCAAAATTCACTTGATTAAAATTCAAAAATCAATTATTTTTTAGATAGTCTTTAAAAAGTAGACTATATCAATAAAACTTTACGTGAAAATAGTTTAAGGTGCGCGTCTCGGGGTGCTAATTTTGGGACTTTCCAGCGGCCACAATTTTGAAGCTATCGACCTCAAATTTTTTTTAAATTAAAGCTATTTAAAATATCTACAACTTATAGAAGCCCTTTTTTTGATTTTCAAAAAAAAAAAAAAAATTTTTTTTAGATTAATCGCATTAAATAAAAGATATTTAAAAAAAGGAGCTCTATAAGTTGTAGATAATTAAATTAGTAATCATTGTGTTAAAGAATAATTAATTTTTTGCCTTTAATTAATTAGCTGGAAAGTCTAGAATGAAATGGATCAAGTTGCGTGTATTCTAATGGGGAACACTAACGCCATCTGGTGCCGCCTCGAGTCAATCGTGTTTTAACGGTTTTCCGAGACGCGCACCTTAAGTGCACTTCATACTGCGATTCAACCCAGAAGGGGGAGTGGGGGGGGGGGGGTTGATCCTCCAGTAAGTCCTGACGATCATTACTCTGAAGAAGGGGGCATGCATATATCGCACTGATCTTCCGGTGTGCCCTTTGATCGACGTTAGGAATCTAAGATGACATAAAGACTTTAAAAAGAAAAAGAAAAAACATTTCTCCTTAATAAAATACTCGATACTTTCCTATCGATACGATACCAAGCAGGGGGGCGGGAACGAATTTGAATCAGGTGGGGGCAAAAAATTTTTTTTTAGAAAATTAAAATAATATGTTCAAATAGTATAAAACAAAAACAAATCTACTATAAAGCTTTAAAAATTTTAAATAAAATCACAATTTAAAAAAAATTTACTAGTGATTTTATCAAAAAAATTTTTAGGCTATATTTATACTATTTGGAAGGAAATAAATATTTTTTAATTTTCTTCTTTTAATTCAATATAAAATGTTTTTAGAAATTACAAATACAATAGGTTCTATATAAAATATTTTGGAAAAAAATGAATTTCTTACTCTTTTAATTTTTACTTTCTCTTACCTATGTATATATGTAATATATATATAGAGAGAAAGTATTGGATTCATGTCAAAAATTCGATGCCGAGATTTTGATGGATCTTCACGTTTTGAGGTCCCCTGAATCCAAAAAAGTGGTTTTCGCGACATGGTCTGTCTGTGGGTGGGTGTGTCTGTCGTGTGTGTGTCTGTCTGTGTGTCTGTGTTCAATTTTAAGCATGAAGGAATTGAGCTATGAGGCTGAAATTTTATATTTAAGTTAGACACCCACCTAGGGCGTGGAAATAAGCTTTTAATCAAAATCGGCCAAAGAGTACTAGTACTTTACTGATGTACTTTTTCAGTTTTTTTCGATTTTCTCAAAATTTGCTCCAACGATTTTTTTTTAAATTCAAAAATCAATTAATTTTTAGATTCTCTTTAAAATGTATATTCTCATTTTGCAATTGAAATCTTCTGAAGACCACTTTACTCTTGTGCTTCATAGGGAAGATAGGAGAAATGGTTGCCATGGTAACAAAATATAAATATTTTCCCATACTTATAAATTTTACATCTGAATTCAAATATTCCCTACTGTCGGGAACTAAATATATGTCGACACAAAAAATCTGGTGTGACAAGCACAGTACACAACCTTCGATTACCGAAGGTAAGAGAAAGTTGTGTGCTGTGCGCCAGTCACACCAGATTTTTTTTTATTTAAAAGATTTTATTTTTAAAAGTAAAAATGTATCATTTTTAAAAATAAATGAAATAAAAGAAGACATATTGCCCCCTCCTATAGGATGCCGGGGAGGGGGCAATGTACCCTTGCCCCACCCCCTCCAGTTCCGGCGCCTATGCTCTGGCTATATAGTAGATTTGTTTGAAGGAAATAAGTATTTTTAATTTTCTCCCCCCCCCCCCCCTGATTCAAATTCGTTCCGTTGCCCCTGTATATTTTATCGTTACAATCTAAAGATATACATGTATACCACCTCTGTACCTTTAATTTTTATTTTTTCTTTGTTATTTCCAGGTTCATATTAAACGAAAAGGATGCAGAGAAAAACGAAATGATTAGAAAAAACAGGAAAAGAAATAATCGTTTGTTGAACATATATCTACTTTATTTTCTTTTTTCAGTTCTAGCTGTGATATTAGGCTCGTTTGTCAATCTTATCTCCAAAGATCCAAGAATTGTATTGGCCAATAAATCTGTAAGTTGATATAACTTTTTTTTTTTATACAGTAGGCCTATATTTATTTATGTTTAGGTGATTTTATAGTGGGCGAATCTTTTTCACGGATCCGATCTAAACTTGACAAGGTTTTTTTACGAATTTTGATTCTGATTGTTTTATTTTCGGTCAAAAAAACAGCTTTCTCTTGTCCTTCGGTAAGAGAAGGTCACACCAGAATTTGCCCACGAGTCTTGGAGTAGTTGGTAGCGTGCCTACCTTCTATACCGAACGTCGCGGGTTCTCACCCCAGGCAGTCCGATGATTTTATTTAAGGCATTTGGATACCAAATATAAATAACGTTATGTTTATTAAAACATACGAGTATCGTTTAAAGTCTTAAATGGCCTGAGTGGCCGAAAAGACTGTGTGAATGTGCATAGGCGCCGGAACTGGGGGGGGGGGGCAAGGCTACATTGCCCCCCCCCCTGGCATCCTATAGGAGGGGGCAGAGGGGGGCAATATGTCTTCTTTTATTTCATTTAATTTGAAAAATGATACATTATTACTTTTGAAAAATAAAATCTTTTAAATTAAAAAAAAAAAATAAAAGAATAAGAAATTCATTTTTTTCAAAAATATTTTATATAGACCCTTTTGTATTTCTAATTTCTAAAAACATTTTATATGAAATTAAGAGAAGAAAATTAAAAATATTTATTTCCTTCAAATAGTATAAATATAGCCTAAAAAATTTTTTGATAAAATCACTAGAAAACTTTTTAAAATTTTAATTTTTTTAAAAATGTGATTTTATTTAAAATTTTTAAAGCTTTATAGTAGATTTGTTTTTGTTTTATACTATTTGAACATATTAAATTATTTTAATTCTCTAAAAAAAATTTTTGCCCCCCCACTGACTCAAATTCGTTCCGGCGCCCCTGTGAATGTGAGTGTGAATGAGAAAAAAGTGTGAATGTTTAAAAAAAAAAAAAAAACATGTAAAATTTATAAACATGGGAAAATATTTATATTTTGTTAACCTGGCAACCATTTCTTCTATCTTTCCTATGAAATTAAAGAGTAAAGTGGTCTTCACAAGATTTCAATGGCAAAATGAGAATATACATTTTAAAGAGCATCTAAAAAATAATTGATTTTTGAATTTTAATCAAAATCGTTAGAGCGAATTTTGAGAAAATCGAAAAAACTGAAAAAGTGCATTAGTAAAGTACTAGTACTCTTTGGCTGATTTTGTTCAAAAGCTTCGAGAGAAAGTAAAAATAATTCCAATTTTTCATGTAGTCGTCGAGAGTCGACTGTATTAATAGGAATCTTTGACTCCTGTCCTTTATTTTATGAATCAAATCGATCCATGAGTATGCCAATATTCTTTTGCTATTTTTTTTTTTTTTTTTTTAGGTTTCTGAACAAAGTATCGATGAGGATATCGGCATATTTTTGGATTTATATTCTCCATTGGACTTGAGAATATTGAGTTATTTTTATTTGACATTTATTACTTATTCATTTTTAATAATCAAGGTATTTATTTATTCTAGCAGATAAGAATTAAAAAAAATCTGGTGTGACTGTCGCACAGCACACAACTTTCTCTTACCTTCGGTAATCGAAAGTTGTGTTCTGTGCTTATCACACCAGATTTTTTGTGTCGACATGTATTTAGTTTCCGACAGTAATGTATATTAGATTTTCAAGATGTACAATTTATAAGTATGGCAAAATATTTATATTTTGTTACCATGGCAACCATTTCTCCTATCTTTTCTATGGAGTACAAGAGTAAAGTGGTCTTCAGAAGATTTCAATGACAAAATAAGAATATACATTTTAAAGAGAATCTAAAAAATAATTGATTTTTGAATTTAAAAAAAAATCGTTGGAGCGAATTTAGAGAAAATCGAAAAAAAAACTGAAAAAGTGCATCAGTAAAGTACTAGTACTCTTTGGTCGATTTTGTTCAAAAGCTTCGTGTCACGTCCCAGGGGGGTGCCTAACTTAAATATAAAATTTCAACCTCTTAGCTCTTTTCGTTCTTGCGATATTTTGTTCACAGACAGACACACAGACAGACAGACAGACAGACCATGTCGCGAAAACCACTTTTTTGGATTCAGGGGACCTCAAAACGTGAAGATCCATCAAAATCTCGACATCGAATTTTTGACATGAATCCAATACTTTCTCTCTCTATATATATTAACATATATATAGAGGTAAGAGAAAGTAAAAAAGGATTTAGCTCATTTATTTGTTTCCTTGCTAGATTAGAGGAGAAATTTTTTTTTTTTTGTGAAGCCATCTTTTCAAAAAAATTGTGTGGTTTTTTGAAACCACGATGCTAGTGAAACTTTTTTTCGGATCATAGACGACGTTTAACTGAAAATTTTCAGAAAATTATTCGATAAAGGGTATTAAAATTGCGTAATAAAGTATTAAAATAAAATATAGATAATATAGGTAATTAAAATTAAAAAGTAAAAATTGAATAATTAAATCTCACTATAATTATTTAATAATTCGTCATAGGCCCTATATATTAAATTTCAACTTTTCTATTTTTGTAATTTTATATGGATAGAGATGAAATATAAATGTCGTAATAAAGAAACCTGGTGTGAGTGGCCGGTGACGTCCCGGCTTGTAACTAGGGATGTGGTATCGAAAAAAAAAGTATCGATACTTGTACTTGGTATCGTATCGAAAGGAAAGTATCGAGTATTTTGTTAAGTACGAGTATTTTTTCTTTTTTTTTTTTTTGTCTTTTCGGTTTTTGGAATTAGGCATCTGACGTAGATCAAAAGGCACGCCGGAAGATCAGTGAGTGAGATATATGCCACTTTCCTCAAGAGTAATGAACAGGAGGAGGACGAGTTTAATCTCAGCGTGCGAGAGCATGGTCCCGAGTCGGCGGCGTATTCAGGGGGGGGGGCCCAGGGGGGCCGGGCCCCCCAAAGCCTTCTCCAAAATAAAAAAATACCTATTGTTTTCCCTAATTTTTTTTAAATAATTATTTTATTAACTCTCATAAATTCTAAAATCTAACAAAAACTTATAAATAATTGAAAAATTCTCTAATATTTACGAATTTTGTATTAAAATTATTTTTTATTTCAAGAAAAAAAATTTTTTTTTTATTTGTTTTTTATTTATAATAATTATTATCTAAAAAAAATTTCTCCACTTTAAGTTTCTTGGAGAAGGGGGGGGGGGGTTATAAAACTTTTGCCCCCCCCCCCCAAGCTACGCTACTGTCCCGAGTAATTTATTTTTCTCTTTCGGGGGCTTTTTCAACCAAAATACGGACTTCATCAAAATAATAGTATATCCAATTAGATTATAATTTGACTTTAATATTTCATATTTGCGTACTTTTAAATTTAATGTTATTATTTCAAAGGTTTTTTTTTTTTTATTAAAGTATCAAATTTTCTATTATTAATAATTAATTATTAGGAATATAATGTATTAAAGTCTTTTCCACTAATATCGAGCTTCTGTAAAAAAAAATGGTGAACCTTTCATTTGGATCTTCTAGTTAGAAAGAAAACGAAAGAAAGAAAAAATAAAAGAATTTGCGATATTCTTTGAAGAATCGTAATTAAAATATTTGTGAAACGTTTAAATGGCTTATGATGTCGAAAAGACTTTAAAAAAAAAAAATTATATTTGAATGAGTACGGTACTTTTCATTCGATACCGGCAATCAAGTACTCATATTAGTAAAATATCTAAAAAAAAGTATCGAGTAAAAAAGTACTAGTATCGAAACAAAAGTATTGATACTTTTTTTGGTATCCCTACTTGTAACGCGACATGCTGAAATTTGAGGCCATCAATTAAAAGTTTCTTTTTAATTTATTAGTTTTAACTTATTAGTCCTCCGCCGACCCCGCACCGCGGGATTAATAATGGCGAGGACAGAAAAAGTTTTAACTTATTAGTCCATTTACAAAACTTATTTGTCTTTTTTTTATATCTCATTTAAAAAATTAATATAACGCGCTTGATTGATAGGAAAAATAGAAATTACAAGTTTGTAATTAATATAATATTTGTAGGTCATCATTACTGGTCCTTTGTTGAATGTCATTTATTGGTCTATTCTAATGGACATGAGCAGACAATTGAGAATCCTTGGCTATACTTTAGAGAATATTAAAAAGGGTATTTTGGAAAAAGTAACGGATCAAAAGACAAAAGAAATCAATGAAATGCAATTACGAAAGCGAATGAAAATAACATTATCTAAATACATTGTATTTCATCAAAATATTCTTAGGTGAGTTGAAAATTATTATTAAATTAAATTGTCCATGCATTAAAGAAAAAATCTGGTGTGACTGTTCGCACCAGATTGTTTGTGTCGAGATATATATTTAGTAGAATTGAGGAATTTGCAAGAGTCATTTGATAAGAAAACATATGACGGAAGTTTACTTCTTATATAAGCCGGATCTTCAGGCAGGTATTATAAAAAAAAATGAAAATAGAAAATTCGTTTTAATAACACCTGCCTGAAGATCCGGCTTATATAAGAAGTAAACTTCCGTCATATGTTTTATATTTAGTTTCCGCCGATAGATTGGAATTCAAGATATAAAATTTATAAACATGGGAAAATATTTATATTTTATTACCATGGCAATTAATCTTTCCTATGAAATACAAGAGTAAAGTGAAAAAAAAAAAAAAAAAAAAAAAAAAAAAAAAAAAAAAAAAGCCCAAAAACAAAAAAACAGATAAAAAAAAAAAAGTTAAAAAAAATATTTTAAAAAAAAATTTAAAAAAAAAAAAAAAAAAAAAAAAAAAAAAAAAAAAAAAAAAATTAATTGCTTCAGAAGATTTCAATGGCAAAATGAGAATATACATTTTAAAACATAATTGATTTTTTAATTTTAATCAAAATCATTTTGAGAAAATCGAAAAAAAAAAAAAAAAACTGAAAAACTACATCAGTAAAGTACTAGTACTCTTTGGCCGATTTTGATTAGAAAGCTTATTTTCAAGCCCTAGGAGGCAAGGGCGTCCGCAGGATTTTTTGCAGAGGGGGCATGTCTCCAGTGGCGTAGTGAGGGGGTGCAAGGGGGGTCATCATGCCCCGGGCGCTTCTCATAAACGGGCGCCAAATGGTCCGTAAAACAAAAAATTGCTGGATAATTTTTATTTTTATTATAATTGATTTCTGGAAAATATATTTTAAATTTAGTGCCAGTATAATATAATAATTTTGTATATTTTATATATAATATTATATGGTTTTCGAGTGGGGGAGGTGGGCGCTAAAAAGGTATTGTGCCCCGGGCGCGAGTTAAGCTCGCTACGCCACTGCATGTCTCTTCCAGATAAGTTAAAAAAAACGTACAGTGAGGGACAATATCAAGTCCCACCCATGCGTTTTCTACTTGTGATTATTTCATTGTTTTTATAAAAGAAAATGAAAATCTTTATTGAAATTTTTTTAGTTTTGAACTATGAAAGTTTCCATTAAAAAAATATATAATATTTTTTTTTAAACAATGAAATAATCACAAGTAGAAAACGCATGTGTGGGACTTAATATTGTCCCTCACTGTACTTTGATATTCATAATGTTATACATCTCTTAGTATTTAAAGCTTTTTATTTAAAACAATTGATATGTTGGGGACGCGATATTAGTGTTAGTGAGCGTATATGTAAAGGGGAAGCAGCCTGGGCGAAAAGTTATCATCTTCCAGGGGGGGGGGGGGGCAAGTGCCTGGTTGCCAGAGAATTTTTTTTTCGCCCTCCGAAAATTTTTTTTTTCAAAACTTTTTTTTCTTTTTTTATTAGAAAGACGAAATTTTTGAAGCCCTTCGAATTTTTTTCCCCACGGAAATTTTTCCTCACACTGCAAACATTTGTTTTTTTTTCCTCCCGTGAAAATTTTTTACCTTTTTTTTTTTTAGGAACACGAATTTTATAAAAATTTATACACGGATACCATTTTACTTTCTTTTTTTTTTTTTTAAATTCCAATTCCGCTATGCAGAATTCCAAATTATAATGTTGCGGGGCCCATAGGCGATCGCCTACTCCGCCTAATGGATAATCCGGCACTGATATCGGCGGAAACTAAATATATCTTGACTCAAAAAATCTGGTGGGACAAGTACAGAACACAACTATTCTTACCCAGTAGCGTATCCAGGTGGAGGCGAAGGGGGCGCGAGCCCCTCCCCCGCCCTAGGCGCATCAAGCTTTTGGCTCCCCTCGCGCCTCCGGATTTTCGGCTTTTTCCCAAAATCTCCGGATATATTAATATATTTTTGAAATTTCATAATAAAATCATTTTATAAAAAAAGGTCGAACGAAAAACGGCGCCCCAGTTGAGCTTCGCCCCCCTCCGCCCTCAAAGGCTAGTTACGCCGCTGTTCTTACCAAATGTAAGAGAGAGTTGTGTGCTGTGCCATCACTCCCACCAGATTTTCGAAATTAAATTAAATTAATTTAATGATATTTATTTTCAGGATTAGTGAAACACTAAAAGATGTAATGTTTACTTATTTGACAATTCGTTGGATTTGTTTGACTTTCATCCTTTGCTTATACATGAATCACATTGCATCTGTAAGTGGATTTGATTTGCTCTCAATTTGTGGTTTGATAAAAATAATAAACTTTTAACTTCCCAACAGATGGAATTTACTTATGATGATATAATCACTACATATGGAATAGTTCTAGAACAATATGAACCTTTTATTTATTGTTTGATGACAACGGGACTTATTACTGCGGTAATTATTTACAATTATTTACCATTGAGAGCATTCTAGCTAGATTAAGTCTAAGGTCTAGCGAGATTGACAAAATCTAGCTTGAGTATCAGTGGACACACCTCCGAGACTTTCTCTCTAGAGTGATCGCGCTCTATTTGACTGATTAAATAGAGCAGTTGCTCTAGCTGCTTTTGACAATCTGAATTGAGTATATTTTTTCCTTATTATTGGTTCTATCTTCTTTACTAAACGATCATAGCCTTTAGGGCACATACCTTAAATGTTTTTATGTTGAAGTCGTCGTTATGAATTTATTTCAAAAGATCCGTAAATATTTCTGTCTTTCTAACCTAACTTCTAACACACTTCGTTTCTTGTTTGTTCGCTGTTCGTGTTTATTTCTTTTCTTCATAATTAATATTATTTCGTTATTAATTTTATTTTTCAATCATATCAATAATTAAAAGATTCAATTGCTATATTTTATTTAATAATAATTTATTTTGAAATTTAATTTTTAAATTTGTAATAATTTATAATTGAAAATATTTACACTATAATTGAAAAGTTTTGTTGAAATAAAATATTAATAATAATAATGATATAATAATGAATTTAATAGAAAAGAAATATACTGTATTAAATTTTAATAAGAATGCATGGAAGGGGTTGTGGGAACCTTTCCATAATACATATAAGTGCATTGCTCGCCTCTATTTAATTGATTTGTTTTTTATCAAATCCTTTCAGTCCCCTATTGTTTTTTTTTTTTTTTTTTTTTATTTTCCCTTTTTTTTTTCAAAAAAAAAAAAAAATTTTAAAATTTTAAAAAATTTTTGCAACAAAAACTTTCTCAAAATATTCAAAACATTATAAAAGATCTATATTTAGAGTTTTTAGTTTTTTTAGCTAAGCCACAGGAAGGTACCTAAGCAGTCGGTAAGCTGCAAGTTATACAAATAAATTATGTGAGATAACTGGAGTATAGCTAGAGAAAATATACGACTGCAAAAGTCTATAGTATACACACCCAAGAGAGTTGTCTAGCTAGACTTGACTCTACCGGTGCTCTAGCTAGAGCTGAAATTTCTGCAGTGTACACACCCAATTAGATTTGTCTAGCTAGAGTAAATTAAATCTAGCTAGATTTTACTCTCCAATGTACAAGTACCTCATTATACATAGCTCATAATATTTATTTAAATAAAAAAAGTTATTTAAAAATTTGTCAAAATTCCCTAAACAGAGGGCATAATAAGTATTATAAGGCACGTAAGGTGCGTCACGAAGTAAAATTCCCTATTTTGTCCACGTTTTCAGCTCATATTAGTAAAATCCGATCATACTTAAACAGTAATAATAATAATAATACCTAAACAATAGATTCCAAGTCAGCTTTTCTCGTTAATTCTGTTCCCACAGCTAGAACACCCTGACTTAACTCTTTAGAAGATGAAGAAAAAAGATTTGAGCCTGAAGGGCCCGAGCCCGCTCAGAAAAAATATTGCAAGAAAATGATTTTTTTTTCTTATTGTAAATTTAAACATGGAAATTATTTTTTTTATATGAATGTTAAGGTTGGAGCGCAAAGGGTCCGGGCCCCGGAGATATAGCCCCTCTGCCCCCCCCCCCCCCGGGTATGAACGATTGAGAGCTTTGAGTATATTTAAAAGCCTTTTAAGCTCCTTCTAGTATTTTTATTGTTTTTTATTTTCTAGAGTGAGCAAATCGTTAATTACGCCTTTTTTTCTGCTTGGACTGATGGAGACATTGAGTTCTCAAATTCTATCAAATTTATTATGATGCGTTCTCAAAAGTACGAAGCCATTAAGGGTCTTTTTGTAGGAGATATTTCTTTTGAACTCTATTCTAATGTAAGATTTAATTTATTTTAATATTTTTTTAAAGTGAAACTTTTATTTGATCCTCTCAAATTTTTTTCGCTCTTCTATCAGCATGTCGCGTTACAAGCCGTGACGTCACGTCAAAGGCCGTGACGCTACAAGCCATGACGTCACAAGCCGTGACGACAAAAATAGGAAAGTTGAAATTTTTTATATATGACGAATTATAAAAAAATAATTGTGAGATTTAATTATTCAATTTTTAAATTGATAAAATATAATTTTTAAAATAATTTAAAATGATTCAAATCTTCAATTACTAAATAAATATTGTTCTCAGTTTTTAACATGCGTCTATTGATTTCCCATTTTCCAATTATTAAAATAAGATTAAAAACGCGATTTTAATACCCTTAATTGAATAATTTTCTGAAAATTTTCAGTTAAACGCCTACGAACCGAAAAAAAAAGTTTCACTTGCATCGTGGTTTCATAAAACCACACAATGATTTTTTTTTTTTTTTAATTTTTGACAATTTCATTTTTTTTTTTAGGTTCTTCAAACTGCTTATTCATATTTCACTATTTTGAGAAACTTTAAAAATGATTAATTTAATTTTTCTAAGTAGTAAGAATAGCGAGCGCCCTGTGCACTTAAATATTTACTAAATAGATAAAGGCAATTTAAATCTAAATTTCCTATGAGGCGGCGAGGGAACTTTGCTCTTTACGCACGTCACCAAATATGATTTGAGGAAAATTATTGATATTTTATTGAATCCTTTTTTTTTTCATCTCCAATTATAGAATGAACTAAAAAAATTAAAAATTCCTTTTGAAATTTCTAGATATTAAAAATTCTACTTTATTCACAATCATCTATCTATATATAATAATAGCGGAGTGTCCGTCTGTCACGTTCTATTTGACCAACTTCCCGTTGGGATTTTGAATCGAAATTTTGCAGTCTTATAGAGGACATTATGGAGAGTCCCGGAAAAATACTCGGGTCCCGAAATTCCTTCAACTTTTTGAGTTTTAAAGTTACTATTTCTCCCTTAGGAAATGTATAGAGAAATATTTAAGTATTCTTTGCAGTTGTGTATTCTATGAATGTAAACAAATCCTCAAGCAGGCATTGGATTGGAATACGTAGTAATAATAATTTTCTACAGTTGGCTAGACAGGCAGAATAAAAAAAAAAAATAATAATAATAATTTCTTCTCATAATTAAGAATAGGCGAGGGTCCGCCGCAGGCTGGCCCGAGCCAGCTGAAGGGGGTCCAGGGGACGAGCCCCCTGTCCAGAAGCCAAGGCGGGCGGCGCAACTTCTCATAGTCCGGGTCCGCCTGCGGCTAGTAAATAATAAATAAAGAAAATTATTTTGGAAATATAATTAAAACTAACCTTGCCAAACATATTATTTTTAATCAAAAAGTAAAATTGAAAATATATAAATTGTTCTGAATGCTAAGATTGGGATTTAAAAGTGATTTTTTCTATTCGAGCATGTGTCTGAGTTTAAATAAGCCCTCTCTGATACAAAGAACGCCCCTGGTGTCATTTTTGTTTTCATCTAAATGGCGCTGAAATTATTATTTTACTTGCTTCGTGCTTTCTCGATGTATCTTTATATTTGAGTTGTTTTTATTCTCCATGTCTTTAATTATTATTGCTCGAAATATAGCTATTTAAAATATACGCATAAGTAAGTTTTTCTTTTTTTACTAATTCAACCGCTGCCATCCACTCTTTAAGGTGCGCGTCTCGGGGTGCTAATTTTGGGACTTTCCAGCGGCCACAATTTAGAAGCCATCGACCTCAAATTTTTTTTTAAATTAAAGCTATTTAAAATATCTAAAACTTATAGAAGCCCTTTTTTTGATTTTCGAAAAAAAAAATTTTTTTTTTAGATTAATCGCATTAAATAAAAGATATTTTAAAAAAAGGAGCTCTATAAGTTGTAGATAATTAAATTAGTAATCATTGTGTTAAAAAATAATTAATTTTTTGCCTTTAATTAATTAGCTGGAAAGTCTAGAATGAAATGCAATTTGTCCCTTGTTTTCCTATGGGGAACACTAACGCCATCTCTTGCCGCCTAGAGGAACTCGGTAGTCAAAAGCTTTCTAACGACTTTTCGAGACGCGCAAACCTTAACATTTTTAGTTTTTTTGACAGTTGATTTTCAATCAGCTGGCAAGCTGACAAACTCCTTAGTTTTTAATTTAAATTTTTCTTTTTTAACAATGAAATATTTCTATTATTTTTTTAAACATCCATTGTTATTAATCTATTTAATAAACAATAGAAATTACAAAACAAAATCCTTTCACTCAATCATGAATACTTATTTTTATTTGGTAAAATTAAAAATATCACATTTCTGAATAACTGAAACAAATGAGCATTGGTATTATTTATATTTATTTTATCAAATAATATTTATTCATTTTAAGATTGAAATTATTAGAGGAAATTGAGGGAAATTTGGAATCAAATGGTGGGTATCTCAATTTTTGACGAAATTGTGAAATGCCATGTTGCTTTTACAATGACAATGTATGTATAGACTCTAATTTTTCTCATTTATTTTAAAACATATTAAAATAAGCCAATCTAAGGACGAAGCATTTGTCTCAAAATTATATATAAGCTTATATATACATATCAGGGGCGTATATAAGGGGGGCCGAGGGGGCCCGGGCCCCCCCCGAAATTTCCCAAACACATATACATATATAGGGATATACAGACATCAGCGCAACAAATTTTTCTGCAGGGTGGAAAACTTTGATTTCGCAAAAGAAAAAATGTTCCGCAAAAAATTTCGTGTGAAAAAAAATTTAGTTTCTTAAAAAAAAATTTTTCTCAAAAAATTTTTGAGTTCGGGCCCCCCCCCGAAAAAAATTTCTATATACGCCCCTGATACATATAGACCGAAACTCCTCAACTACGCTTATACTACTACGGTCTACAATTCTCTCGGCACTCATTAAGCTTCAATTATATATATGGATGATTCTACGCTATTTGGATTTTTTGTGTCCAGAAACCAAAAATACTCTGTTCAATTTAATATTCATGATTTCCTTAGTTGACATTATTTTCGTATCTGTAATGATAAAGGCCAGAAGATATTTTAATTTTTTTGAGTTTTATTAGCACCAGAAGAAATATGTTACCTGAAGAATGACACTATTGGCAGAATTGTGAAAATTAAGCTAGGGAAGTGGACAGACAATTAACTATTTGTAATGAAAGCTGAATTAATATTGAAAAAACATACATATTATAGCTATAAGATATTAAGGAAACAAAATTTCCTCCCCTACCCGTGGGCGGGTATTTTCCCTGACAGTTTTTTTTAATTCCATTTTTCGGCATCGAAGGCCATTTAGACCCCGTATCTATTTATTTCAATTGGATTGGTAGCTAAATCCAATTCAAATAAATTTTTGTCGCATTAGACGGGATGCGAACTCTGAATTTGTCTGAAACTAGTGAGAAAACGACACATAATGTTTAAAAACAACAATACGCGTCCTTCTTGCCAAAGTTTCGACGTAATTCATGACATTTACATACAATAAACATTGCATTGTACAAATGTAGAGTTAGGTAACGATAAAATATAAAGAGATTTATTTACCAGAATAAATACTGCATCGACTGGCCCAAACACACTTTATGACAATTCAACAATAACTAAAGCTATATTATTTGAATTATGCTCAACGCCGTTAGCTTGCTTCTTACTTCAGACTGTTCTACGCTTGTTATTCATGGCCATTGTTATCCTTTGGCAGTTTTTATGATAAATTTTTATCTTTTAATTTTTAGGTCACGTGAAAACAAGTATTTTTTTTTATAATAACAAATACTTTTATAATGCATTTTAATTAATTATGTTTTGGGGTTTATTTATGTTTATAATTATGGTAAAAAATATTATATCAAGTTAATAAATAAATGAACGTCGAACAAAACTAGAAAAAAACTAGAAATGGGACACCCAGAATAGTATACATTTATGACTATTTTCAACTATTAATTCCTAAAATGAAACAGTTATCGTGAATTGACTAAAAGGCCCCAATAAAACACGATATTCTTTATTATTTAAGAATACAGTATCAATGATATAATTATTTTAACATAGACAGTTACATGATCTGGCTAAAAATTTTAGACAGTTCATGAAATGCAATTGGGCCTTAGACAGATCGTGTAATGCTCGAGAATTACATGAAATGTCTAAATTTTTAGGCAGTTCATGAACTGCCTAACAGCAGTTTTGCCGATCGTGTACTGTTTGTAAAGCAAATAAAGATCTCGAAAAAAGTCAATTTTTTTCAATATTATTATTATCGATTACTAAATTTTCCAAATCTTCCTCACTTTGTAAATCTTGAGTTAAGGTGCGCGTCTCGGGGTTCTAATTTTGGGAGATTCCAGCGGCCACAAATTTGAAGCTATCTACCTCAATTTTTTTTAAATTAAAGCTATTTAAAATGTCTACAACTTATAGAAGCCCTTTTTTTGATTTTCGAAAAAATAAAATTTTTTTTTTAGATATATTTCATTAAATTACAAAGAGTACACGATCGGCAAAACTGCTGTTAGGCAGTTCATGAACTGCCTAAAAAATTTAGACATTTCATGTAATTCTCGAGCATTACACGATCTGTCTAAGGCCCAATTGCATTTCATGAACTGTCTAAAATTTTTAGCCAGATCATGTAACTGTTTGACCATTACACGATCTGGCTGCAGTTCATGAACTGTCTAGACAGGCTCGCAGTCAGTTACTCTCGGCCTGCGGAGTAGGCAGGTTGAGACCCCGGGAACCAAGAGCTAACACCCCGACTTGGGGAGTAGGCAGATTGAGGCCCCAAAGTCAACCCAAACCAAACACAAACCCGATTACACAGAACCAACCACTGTCCATTCCTCAGAGACAAACCCAGACCTCTGAGGCATCCACCAAACACACCACCAACACACCGACTTGGGAGTAGGCAGATTGAGGCCCCGTAGTCAACCTAAACCGAACACAATTACACACACCCAACCTTCCTCCAGTTCTCAGAGACCAATCCACGCCTCTGAGTCATCCACCAAATTGACCTGGGGACCAGGAAGACTGCGACCCCGTAAACAACCCCCCTCCACCATTACCTCCTAACTTCCTTCTCTCTTGAAAATGGCTCCAAAAGGAGAGCCGAAACGTCGAGTAAATCTCAGCACCCCACGCGACTTAACCCGAGAAAACTTGTCTTCGCATACATCCGGTCGCGGAAACCTTCAAGAACATATATATATATATATATATATATATATAGTGAGAATTAGCACATTTACGTCTTTATGCACAATATACATAAAGATTATAACGGCATACAAAAAAAATGGTTCATAGACCTCGGTAATTCTTAACTCTTTATTTTATAACACCGTCCCGTTTTTTTTTTTTTTTTTGACATTATAATGTTCCGTTTTTGTCACAAGGCAATATGGTCAGTCTATCTATAATGCAATAAAATGCCAAAAAATATTCATCCCAGAATTGTTAATAAAAAAACAAAATCAAAAATTCCTTTTTATATTTTTTTATTAATTATTAAAGGTTCAATGCAATGTGTCACTTATAATTAGTCTTGAAAATATTTTCTAATGAAAAAAAATCTGATCAAAAGAATATAAGATAATTAAATGGGATGGAATCTACTGTATAATTAGGTATTAAATATTAACAAATTTGTTTGGAGGACAAATGCAGTTTGCTTTTACTTTTTTTTAACGATGGAGAGCGAAGCTGAAGAGTTGATCAAATTGTATTGGCAACTTTTAGGTCTCTATGGAGTGATTACACCCCCGCATTTGACTGGCATAAGGAGACAATGGCATCGGATTTATTGCTGGACGTGTTTTTGTTCATTTGTTATTGTTATTTTCCTTTTAGCCCTTCAAATTATTCTCCAAGGATTCGATAATTTAATAGAGCATACTACGAGTTTTTCTTATTTTATAGAAGCTCTGACTTTGTTTTTCAAAATGCTTCCTTTCCATTTGAGAAGTTCTGATTTTA
>JAKCPI010018728.1:0-16872 GCA_023213315.1 Euborellia annulipes | reverse complement strand
TTAAATTTTTGTCTGATTTCTTTCCTGTCTGCCTACTACTCATATCTGTTAATAGTTCAGCCATCATCTCAATATTATAAATATTAGCTCTTGAATTCTAATATATATATAAAATATATATCGATGGAAACAAAATATATGTCTACACAAAAAATCTGGAGTGCTGTGCGACCAGTCACACCAGATTTTTAATAATTGAACCCAAACAAAGATGTGAACGGAGCCAAATTGGGAGAAAAAGAAAAGAAATCAACGATGGTCCAGAGGCCCAAGGGAAAGTTAATAGAAAATAGAATCAATATAATCTAATTTTGTTTGATTTGTTGTGGTGATGGTAGAGTACAAAGTTTGTTTATCATCATGGGTGGATTTCATTTTTATTTGCTGTGAAGCGATTTAGCCAATCAACTTGCAGGCTTATCTACTCACCTTCCCTCCCCCCCTCCCCTATTTTATTTAACTCAAGCCAAGGGAGAGTCCATCCACCTCACTCTCTCTCTCTCTTGTGATCCGACACAAATCCTCTCGGCTAATGATCCTATCTTCTCGATTTGATTCTCTCTCTCAGACATGCACTATCCTCCCTTTAGGGCTTTAAGGCTTACGAGGGCTTACAATCAACCGCCACCAACCGTCCGATCGTATGCCCTTTTTCACGCTCCCTTCCGAATTAAAAGAACCACCACCAGAGGATGGATATTAGAAATGAAAGAAAGAGACACCAAAAACCGAAGCTAATCGGGAATAAATAAAAAAGATTAGCATTATTAGTGCTCTAGGATCTACTAATAAATTATTCAGAAAAAATATAGGACTATAGTATCGGGTACGCATCTCTCCGATTTAATTTAATTACTCCCCCCCCCCCCCCCCCCGAGATTTGAAAAAATACTTTTTTTGAAAAAAAAAAAATTATCTTTAATGTAAAATTTTAAAAATTAGTACTTCAAAATTTGATTTGTATTTATATTCTGGCAAACAAGTACAGAATGCGCCTTTAAATTACCGAAATTAAGAAAAAATTGTGTGCTATGCGACCAGTCACACCAGGTTAGCAAAAATAAGACATCAATTTTTAAAATTTTTTATATTATTTCTTAAATAATGCCTTTTAAGTGCCTATTTTTTTTTTACAATAAATGCCTTTTTAAGTGCCTATTTTAAAGATTTTCAGTGCCTATAAATCCGAGCCCTAAATTAACATAAATTTGCATATAGCCTCCTACCAATATACAAGTTCTTTTATTCCATGCTGGCTGCCTACATTCACCTGTTCTTGTTAATTATCACTCAGAAATCGAATTTTTTCTTTTCGGTAAGAGAAAGTTGTGTGCAGTGCGACCACTCACACTAGATTTTTTATTTATTTCCACTCAAATATCAAAGAGAACTGAAAATTGTGAGAACATAATCGCCAAATTATTCTTAAAATGATTTTACTTTCTTGTATTGTAGCTATCAGTGATCACTTGTTAATTAGAAAAAAAAATCTATTCTTTGTGATCCATTAGGGATAGAGCCTTGGAACTTGACTTCTCCAACCCTTTTAAAAATTAATCCCAACCCCCTCTTTTGTTATTTAAATCCAATTTTTTTACTTTCTCTTACCTATGTATATATGTAATATATATATAGAGAGAAAGTATTGGATTCATGTCAAAAATTCGATGTCGAGATTTTGATGGATCTTCACGTTTTGAGGTCCCCTGAATCCAAAAAAGTGGTTTTCGCGACATGGTCTGTCTGTCTGTGTGTCTGTCTGTGTGTGTGTCTGTGAACAAAATATCTCAAGAACGAAAAGAGCTAGGAAGTTGAAATTTTATATTTAAGTTAGGCACCCCCATGGGACGTGACACGAAGCTTTTGAACAAAATCGACCAAAAAGTACTAGCACTTTACTGATTCACTTTTTCAGTTTTTTTTCGATTTTCTCAAAATTTGCTCCAACGATTTTTTTTAAAATTCAAAAATCAATTATTTTTTAGATTCTCTATAAAATGTATATTCTCATTTTGTGATTGAAATCTTCTGAAGACCACTTTACTCTTGTACTCCATAGAAAAGATAGGAGAAATGGTTGCCATGGTATCAAAATATAAATATTTTCCCATACTTATAAATTTTACATCTTGAATTCAATTGTACCCTACTGTCGGAAACTAAATACATGTCGACACAAAAAATCTGGTGTGACAAGCACAGTACACAACTTTCGATTACCGAAGGTAAGAGAAAGTTGTGTGCTGTGCCAGTCACACCAGATTTTTCTTTTAAGAAACTCAAATTAGAAGAAGCAAATTGCCCCTATATATTAAAAAGAGCGAGATGTTTATTTTTGATAATATACTAAACAAAAAATAAGGCCACGTTTTATATCCTCCCCCCTCACTCTCCACTCACAAATTAGATGTATAATAAATAAAAATTACAATAGTTATTTGTTAAAATAAATTTAACTTTTAGATGATAATAATAATAAATCGTGTCACCTCCCACCCACTCAGAGGGTGACTTTTCTTTTTTTTCAATCCCTTGGGCGTTTATTATTCATGCAAAAGAGAAAGAGGGAGGGGGGGAGTGGAGGGGGGAACGATTCTCTATCGAAAGCCTAAGAAAGCTTCCGGTTTCCGTTATCAAATGTCCTCTACTCTCTCTCGGCTCTTATTGAAGGGTCCATATAAGTCACGTGACGTCAATAAATTAAGAAGAAGTTAGGGGTGGAGTGACAATTATTCTCTCTATCTCTCTCGACAAATTTCTAATTCAATTCCGTTCCAATAAAAATTGATTTTTGTATATTTAAATTGTATATCATTTGAATATTTTATTTACTAATGGGAAAAAATTGATTTTTTGATTTTTTAGAAGGCTTTAATTTGAAAAACCAAAGAGGAGAGCCTATTCTTGGGTTTATTAATGAGTATTTGAAGTCTCCGGTGGAAAACTAAATACATGTCGACACAAAAAATCTGGTGTGACAAGCACTGAACACAACTTTCGATTACTGAAGGTAAGAGAAAGTTGTGTGCAGTGCGACAACCACACCAGATTTTTATAAAGAAAGTTATTATTAGGGCTCGGATTTCGCCCTATTTGCCTTTTTTTAATTTATGGCTTAAAATTTAGGCCAATATGATATGTATACGTTTCATGAAATTCTGAATAAAATAAGAGGCATTTGTTAGTGCCTATAATGCCTATTTTGGACGATTTTGGGTTTTAGTGCCTATTTCATCTATAAATGTCTTTTTTAGTGCCTATTTTAAGTTCAAATAGCCAATTTGGGCTTTTTTTTGAAATTTCATAATAAATTCATTTTATATCACAAATCCGGAGAAAAATTACAAAAAAAATCGAACGAAATTCGAAAAATACTAAAAAAAAAAAAAAAAAAAAAAAAAAAGGGAACGAAAAACGGTGCCTCAGTTGAGCTTCGCCCCCTCCGCCCCCTCATTCAGCCATCTCTGTGCAAATGAGGTAATTGTTTTATCTTCGTTTCCAAAAATAAGACATCAATTTTTTAAATTTTTTATATTTATTTCTTAAATAATGCCTTTTTAAGTGCCTTTTTTACAATAAATGCCTTTTAAGTGCCTATTTTAATAATTTTTAGTGCTTAGTTGCCTGCCTATTTTAAAGAATTTTAGTGCCTATAAATCCGAGCCCTAGTTATTATAAATTAAGCTGCTGATTTACAGATTTGAATCAAACTTTAATTTATCAATATCTCGAAATGTTTTGTGGCTTATGACTATCTTCCACTAAGCCCTTCAATTCAAAATACATAGTATCGATGGCTACCGGGACACGTTTGTTTGCTTGGGGTCACCAATCCCGTGCTTGCCATCACTTAACCGCAACGATTGTGGTGACTGTTGCTTTTCTCCGTTGCCAGGCCCTCTGCACATGAATTCTCATAAACGAATAATCATACCGAAATAAAGGTACCAAACTAGAAAAATGTGAGCTCCTAATATCCGGATTTACGGTTAATCGAGTTCCTATTGAATTCCTAATGAGTACTAAAATTTCCCTCCTATTTCGTGCCGCCAGGTAGAGGGGATTAAAATTTATTCTCTATTAAAAAAGAAAAACTTTTCAAGAATTTTTATGATTAATTACAACAAACCGGTAGAGATGTGTAAACGATAATAAATTAAACAAAACGAACAAACTCTGGGTGGTGCTAGTGATAAGAAGCGTGTTCTGATTTTAGAGTTGTAGATTGTCTATTGCTAGGCTCTTTTAATTGCCCCTCTCTCCTTGGGGGTTTGATGACAGACAAAGACAACAAAACCGTAGCGCAGAAAAGACATTCATTCAATCCTCTCTCTCTCTCTCTCTCTCTCTCTTTTTGATCGGCCTCTTTTGGCGGCAAAAGTAGCGGCGTTTGTCTTCAACCTTTTTAATTGGAATTTACTGCCACAAAATGACGATAAACTACGCTCACGCACACGCTCACAGAGGACAGACACACGCAGAGTTAGTCAACGCTCAACTGCATGGCCGGCCTTTGCATCAACGGGCACGCATAATTATTTTATCATCGATTAAAACAATCTAATAGAGGCAGAGAAGGGGATGGAACGTTAATTTAAAGAAAATCATTTTTTCAGAGAATAAATAAAGACAGAAGGCGTCAGGGGTTTTCAATCGAACCGATTAAAGAGGATTTTAAATTAAAACAATTGGATGTGACAAATGAGTTTTATAAAGTCCTGTTTGCTTCTGTATTACAACCCTAAAAAAACCAAAATTTCAAAGCACTAGATTAAGTAGAAGTGGTCGTAATTTTGATTTGTCGGACCAAACAATGGAAAAGTGATTAGCAGGCCACCATTTTGTAATTATTAAATTTTTAATTATTTTGAATAGCTCATTTTGTAGTGTAAACTCTCTTTAACACCCTTGTCAATGCTCAAAACTCTAAATGAATTATAAATAGGAGAAATTTTGATTATAAAAACTGTTCTAATATATTGGCGAGAAAATAAAAAGTTGTAATCTAAGGGCTTCTGGGATTTGTTAATAAATTAAGAGAAAAGTTGGTCGAAGTCCATCTGACTAACCTGAGGGTTTGTTGAAGGAAACAAAAAAATAAAAATCTAAATTATTTTTTGATTTTATTCCAATCAATTAAGAAAAATCCCCCTGGAAATTACATCTATATGATCCTAAATCAATTTATTTATATATCGTTTATTATTTTAAAATCTGTATTATTCCTCATAAGATCAGTCTATTTTTTTTTCTCAATTAATTTGAAATTTATGACAATAGGGAGAAGATCCCTTTCAACGGGGGGGGGGGGTCGATGTTAATCGCAGCTGATGCCAGACGGAGCCACAGCAAGCAGATGCTCTCCTTGGCTCTTCTTTTTACTTTTCCTTGTTAGTTTTATGAAGATTTAGAGACAGAGGGAGCTATCATTAGATTAATATGGTTTTTACTTTCCCTTATCTAGATATGTTAATATATAGAAAGAAAGTGGATTCTATGTCAATTTTTTGATGGAAATAGATGAGACCCACTGAATACAAAAATGTGGATCTCGCAGAATGCTCTGACATGGTAACAAAATATAATCATTTTTTATGTTGAATTCTAATGATCAAAAAAGGCGTTACGTAATATGTGGACGACCCCTTTCCAAAAAAATAGCCGGAGAAAAACTAAAATGAAAAGATTATTTTAAAATTTTAGAAATTTGGCGTTAATAAAGAAATTTCGACATTTTTGTCTTTGTTTTATTTAAATTGTAATTATTTATTAAAATGACATGGATTTGTGCAAAATATACTTAGAAATATGTTTAATAAATTACAGTATCATTAAGATAGATTAGAATAGGTCTTGTTAAGAAGTAACAAAGTGTAGCACTATTTTTGACGAGCAGTCTATATTAGTAATACTGCTTTATTAATTTTTTTAAATTTTTAAAGAGAAATATTTTTGAAATCAGGTCAAATATGAATATTTTCCTCTTTACATAAATAGTCGGGAAAGTAAAAAAAAGTATTCTTTCAATAAGAAATGAAGATTTCCACCTTGTTAATTCTTTATAAGTATTATAAATAATTCATACACTTAGTGAGTAGCGACTATATCCAATGTAAATATTTTATATGTAAATAAAACGAGAGAATGAAAGAAAAAAAAGTGTGTGTAGGGGGGGGGGAGTTGGTAGTAAATTTTATTCAAAATGCAAAAGAAAAGTAAATTTTATTTTATTTCACCTTCTTTATTTTAACAAAATCTAAAATTTTTTAACTCTTGTATACTCGACTGATTAGGGAAGTCCGAATATTGATGTAAAAATTCGTTGGTTTTTTTGCTTGCTGGAAGTTAGGCAACCAAAATAATCACCAAAATCTTTAGGAATATTTCCTTCAATTTTGAATTTTCTAGTTTCAACTAGAAACTAACAAAAATATCAGTTTTATAGCAACATATTATGACATAAGTGGCAAAGCCACTCGGCGAGCTTTACCACTTGCCAGGGAGCTTGCCTTATGTGAGCAAATGCATCAAATTTTTTCTTGCTCTCTTTTTGGAAATAATACAATTCCTCGCCGAAGGCCCAGCAAAATTTTAAAGTTTCAAATTTTTCTCTCGCCCTACCACTTCCTCTAGTCATACAGCAAAAGAACAGGCACATACACACAGGGGCAGGTAGTCAGCGGCTAGCGCTTTATATATGGTAAGGCAAAGTAGCCGATTATCGGATAGGCGCCCAATATCGGATACCATGGTTCTGGCTCTCCCGGATGCTGCAACGAAGCGAAAATTGTAACTAGTACCTCTAGGTTCCTCTATCCTATAGTAACGTTGAGTGGACTTATCTGTTGTCAGTGCTAGATGTGAAAAATATTTGTTTGGTTTTTACTTTCTCTTACCTATGTATATATGTAATATATATATAGAGAGAAAGTATTGGTTTCATGTCAAAAATTCGATGTCGAGATTTTGATGGATCTTCACGTTTTGAGGTCCCCTGAATCCAAAAAAGTGGTTTTCGCGACATGGTCTGTCTGTGGGTGGGTGGGTGGGTGGGTGGGTGTGTGTGTGTGTGTGTGTGTGTGTTCAATTTTAAGCATGAAGGAATTAAGCTATGAGGTTGAAATTTTATATTTAAGTTAAACACCCCCGGGACCGGAAAAATAAGCTTTTAATCAAAATCGGCCAAAGATTACTAGTACTTTACTGATGTACTTTTTCAGTTTTTTTCGATTTTCTCAAAATTTGCTCCAACGATTTTTTTTTAAATTCAAAAATCAATTATTTTTTAGATTCTCTTTAAAATGTATATTCTCATTTTGCGATTGAAATCTTCTGAAGACCACTTTACTCTTGTATTTCATAGGGACGATAGGAGAAATGGTTGCCATGGTAACAAAATATAAATATTTTCCCATACTTATAAATTTTACATCTGAATTCCAATGTTCCGTACTGTCGGGAACTAAATATATGTCGACACAAAAAATCTGGTGTGACAAGCACAGAACACAACTTTCGATTACCGAAGGTAAGAGAAAGTTGTGTGCTGTGCGCCAGTCACACCAGATTTTTTTATTTACGAATCTATATTGTGTATAAAATGTCCAAATATGAGATTAAAATTTTGAAAAATAACCAAGTTTATTTGAAGCAGTCAACATTTAAAATGCAAGTTTGAAACTAAGGTGCTATGGGAAACTAAATATATCTCGACACAAAAATCTGGTGTGACCAGCACGGTGCACAACTTTCTCTTACCGAAGGGTAAGAGAAAGTTGTGTGCTGTGCGCCAGTCACACCAGTAATTGAAAGTTCTGTGCTTGTCACACCAGGTTTTCTGTGTGGACCTATATTTAGTTTTCGTCAGGTACTGTACATTTGCTATATTTTGTTACCATGGCAACCATTCCTCTAATTTTCCTATGAACTACAAGAGTGTGGTCTTCAGGGTCTCAAGGGCAAAATGAGAATATCCATTTTTAAGAGCAACAGATTTAACAAATAATCATTTAAACATTTATCAACATCTTTAACCTCTTGGTCCACGTAAATTCCCAACCAAGTGAGCCCTTGTCCTGGAAGTCAAGCTCGATAACTTTGTGGAAAAAATTTTCGCAGAATAGGGAATGTGTATTTTTGCTGTGGATGGTATTATATAAACCAAAGATCACCAAAGAGACTGGTGAATTATTTATAAATGTACAAAAAGTTACTCACCAAATGATGGAGTTCTGAAGATTAAACCAACCAGCGTGGAGATACAGCTGCTCACTTCGACGAATCTCTCGCCTTTCTGAACCAAAGCCAATGGGCCAAAGGTAGTTTGATTTGGAGCCGCTCTGGACATGCTGTAACAAGTAGAAAATCATGTAGAAAAGTATATATATATATATTCGTATCTATGTGGTGTGTAAGCACAAGGAGATTATTAGATAAATTCTCATTTGAAAAAAAGAAAATATTAAAAAATATTTTCTTATTTAATAATTCATTTGTCGTAGTAAAGTTTAAAATTAGATATAATTAGATCCGTTTTTCGTCGGGACAATTGTCCGGTTTGGCGTCTGGATCTGAGAAATGTCCGGATTTTACTACTATAATATGAACTGAAAACGTGGTCAAATTGGGGAATTTTACTCAGCGTTGCACCACATGTTATCTATTGTATGTATATTTATTTATTTATTGTATGTAATATATTTTTACTTTCTCTACGGTCAGTGGCGGATCCAGAGGAGTTTTCTCAGGGGGGGTAATCTGGTGTGACTGGTCGCACAGCACACAATTTTTACTTATAATCGGTAATTTAAAGGTGCATTCTGTAGTTGTTTACCAGAATATATATACAAATCAAATTTTTAAGTATTAGTTTTTAAAATTTTATATTAAAAATACAATTTATTTCAAAAAAAAATATCTCAGGGTAATTACCCCCTTTATCCCCCGCCCTTGCAACAGTACGTATTTAATTTAAAAAGCTTCTAAATCAATCTAAGTTTGATAATATTTTTTCACGTCTCAGGATAGCTAAAAACGCAGATATTAGTGGCTAAATTTTCAAAGATTTTTCCAGTCGGCGGGCTTGATGTAGGGGTTAGCATGCTGGCCATACCAAGGGTCGCGAAATTCGGATCCCAGGGAGTCCGATGATTTTATTTAAGCCATTTGGTATCCAAAAATTTTAAGAGAATAAAATTTTATTAGTTTTATAAAAAAACGTCGCACTAAAAACATTAGACACTGATCAAGTGATATGATGCTTTAATATTTTTTTATTTTTTTTTTGCCCGTGGGAATTGGGGTTTTAGTGGTTTGGTCGTTCTGATTGGCATTGGAATAAATTTCGCGGCTTGGTGGTCTCTTCTCTCTCTCTATCTGGGCGCCGGCGACTGCAGTCAGGGCACGATCTCTTTCTCCCCCCCCCCCCGCATCTCTATACAACATCAACTGCGTACCCGCTCTAATTGTTTGAGATTCCAAACCGAAAAAGAAAGGGAGAGACGCCAGACGACGGGCGCCACCGGCGACGAACAACAACACCCACCCTATCTATACATGGACAAGGAGAAGAAGAAGAACAATCACCTGGCATTTTCGCATTTGAATTTCAAAAGGAAATCCCAAATATACATACAACTAATTTTTATTTTATCTACTTAGAGAGCAACTAACTTAAACCATCGTGACACTTGAAACCAACAAACGAGAAGCGAAGAGAAAAGGGCGAATAAATTTTTAAAAAAATTTTATATCCCGCTTTATTTAATATTATTATCATGATGAAAAATCTGGTGTGACTGGTCTCATAGGACACAACTTTCTTTTACCTTCGGTAATTGAAACTTGTGTTCACACCAGATTTTTTGTGTTAGTTTCGACCGATATGTTAAAATTCAAGATGTAAATTTATAAACTTGGAAAAATATAATTTATATTTTGGCACAAAATTCTCCTCTTTTCTACGAAGCTTCTAAAAAATAATTGATTTTTGAATTTTAATCAAAATCTTTGGAGCAAACTAGATATTTGGAGAGAATTTTGAGAAAATAAAAAAACACTAAAAAAGTACCTCAGTTAAGTACAAGTACTTTTCGGTCGATTTTGTTCAAAAGCTTATTTTCACGCATCAGGAGGGTGTCTAACTTAAATATAAAATTTCAACCCGCCCGTGACCCGTGGCTCAGAGAGAAGACACTAGCTACTCGCCCCGGGGCCACAAGGTTCGCTTCCCGTCCCAAGCGAGAAAAATTTATTTAATTTTATTTGACTACAATTTGAAATAAATAGGGATGGTGTCTGCACATGTCCCAGTGCACCCTCCCCCTAGATCCGGCCCTGACTATTTATTAAAAGTACCTTCACTGACCGATAAAGGACAGAAGTGGCTACATGTTTACGTAAAAAACTCAATTTCACCAAATCTGGTCATTATCTAGTTCTTGCACTCATATCTTCAATTTGTAACAGTTTCTTTCTCTATCACATATCTATATTCAGAAGCTAAAAAAATAATCGGAGAATTTTCGAATAGCTACATTTCTAACTCCGAGTGTTGTGTTGCAATAACTAATGGGGAACATAAACATTTGCACCCTGAGCCATTTGAAAGACGCCTACTGTTAGGCAGCCCAATTGACTCACCACTACATATGCACTGTCTGTGTGAATTTACCTGAGGTAGGGTTCTTAGGGTCTTTTAGGATAGACCATAAACCACCTCTTTTCAGCAATATAGCGTAGCCTTTTTTTTATCTCAATATTTAAACTTTTTTTTTTAATTTCATCTTGTTATTTGGAAAAAAAAATAAACTTATTTCAAATTTTGAACGAAACTTGCACCCTGAGCCATTTGAAAGACGCCTACTATCCCAATTTTTAATAAAATTTCTCCGATATCTATAGACCTTTATAATATAATATCTCGGGCGTTAGAATATTCTTATTAAGAAAAAAATCTGGTGTGACTGATCGCACAGCACACAACTTTCTCTTACCTTTGGTAATCAAAAGTTGTGTTCTGTGCTTGTCATACCAGATTTTTCGTGTTGGCATATATTTAGTTTCCGCTGATACCGGTATATTAGAATTCACATGTAAATATCCGACCAACGTTTTTTAATGACTTCCAGGACTTTTTATTTATTAATAATGTGTTGAGCCACCATTTGCTTGTAGAGATTTTTACAGGTTATTTGGGGGTACTCTAGGATCTATCCAAAGTTTTTGACCTCGAGGACCCTGTACTAACTTGGGGGAGTGGGAGAGGGGATTGCAAAAACCTCAAAATTTTAGAACTTTTTTCATTTTGTTTTCTATCTCATAAACTAAGCATATTTTGTGCACCAGAGTACAATACAAAGTTGTAGAGCATTAAATTTGCTAAAATTTCGTTATAAAAACGCGTATTTAGACCCAATATTAACCGAGATACGGCCGATCAAATGTTCTATTTGTTTTACATTTCGAGAAATTTGGTCTAACTTTAATCGGCCGTATCTCGGTTAATATTGGGTCTAAATATTCGATTTATTAACCCAATTTTAGCAAATTTAATGCTCTACAACTTTGTTATGTATTAAAATTCACAAAATATGTTTAGTTTCCGAGATATAAGCGAAAAACTGAAAAAAGTCCAAAGTATCTCGAAATGAAAAAAAGAAACTTTAATCAGCCGAATCTCGGTTAATATTTGGTCTGAAAATTCGTTTTGTCAACCAAATTTTATACTCTTTCTAATTTATTATGAAGGAGTGCACAAAATATGCTTAGTTTAAGAGATATAAGCGAGATACTGAAAAAGAACACACATTTTGAGTTTTTTTTTTTTTCTCCAACCCCTGTACGAATTAAAAGCAAACATTAAAAGCTAAAAATTGAATTTAAGTTTTTTTTCGGTGTCTAGAAGAGGAATTCGCAAATTCTTTATTTAAAATTTATTTATTGTCCAAAGGGATGGTTTATGGTCTATCCTAAAAGACCCCCTCAGAACCCTATCTCGGGTAAATTCACACAGACACTGCATATGTAGTGGTGAGTCAATTGGGCTGCCTAACAGTAGGCGTCTTTCAAATCGCTCAGGGTGCAAATGTTTATGTTCCCCATGGTAAGTTAAAGATTATCAACAATCAATTCACTTTATTTACACTTAATTCTCTTAAATTTAATAAGCCTGTGTAATTGTAAATCCTTTCTAACGTTAATTTTATAAATAAAATAATAATTCCTCTGGGGATTTAATTTGCGAGTGAGGATTTGTTTCTCTGACAGACAGGGATTCCCCAGTCTCACCAAGATATCATTTTCAGGGTCGTCAGAGGGTGTGCCATGCCATGCCATGGTGGGGCGCTAATTGAATAAGAATAGCAAATGAATTTCGATTTGCATAAACAAATAATCGGAAAAGGGGTGTTGGTTGCAAAGCCAGCCGACTAAGCTAAGTTAAGCAACGGAAGGGAAGGGGGAGTTTGACGATGACGTCGTTTGCAAATGCAATTGAAATTGAAACCAGAAAACACACTGTCACTCTCATAGGGGAAGACTTATTTAGATTGAAGCCCTTTTTTATTTATACACACCCTATTTATAATTATACTTAATATAAATTAAATATTACTATCAAATATAAAATTTCACCCTTTTTTAAAAAAATATTTGTGATGTTATCTTCAACTCACAAGTCAGAAGGACTTTCCGAATGATGTATTATTATTATTTAAAATTCCTCACTCAAAGTGATTCCGGGCTTTCAGACGGGCTTCGGAACCAACCGACCTCTGGCCCTAGCCATCTACAGGCACCCCGTGAAATTACTTTATTCCCTATCTCTAATTCCTCCTTTGTTTATACTTAAATTTGAACACACAGACAAGCCCAAAGGGCCCAAGGGCTTCAAAACGTGTATTTCCATCAAAACACACAACTAACTTCATCATACAATACTTTTCCTCTATATATTATCATATATACGCAAGGAAAAAACTAAATTAAATACAAATCAAAAAAATTTCGATTGGTAAAAGTAAAAAAAAATTTACGAACAGAACGTTTTTTTTTTCTATTTACGAGCTTAAGGTAAATAATTAAGATCGTGAAATTAAAATTTTATTGAGAGATTAATTAGATACGATATTTTATATAATATAGATTAAACCTTATTTATTTATTTAAAAAAATTGTTGGCCATCCTAATTACTCTAAATGATTTATTTGTCAGTGTACGTGTTAAAAGAATCATTCAAAAGGGAAAAAATCTGGTGTGACTGGTGGCACAGCACACAACTTTCTCAAAAGTAAAAAGTGCTTCAGAAGCATTTAAAGGGAAAAATGAGAATATACGTTTTAAAGAGCATCTAAAATATAATTGAATTATGAATTTTAAACAAAATAGTTTGAGCCAATTTTGAGTAAATCGAAAAAAACTGAAAAAGTACATCAGTAAAATACTAGTACCTTTTGGCCGATTTTGTTCAAAAGCTTCGTGTTACGTCCCAGAGGGGTACCTAACTTAAATATAAAATTTCAACCTCCTAGCTCTTTTCATTATTAAAATATTTTGCCCAAAATCTTATTTTCACGCCCTAGGGAGGTGCTTAACTTAAAAATAAAATTTCAACCTCTTAGCTCAATTCCTTCATGCTTAAAAATGAGACACACACACACACAGAGACAGACAGACCATGGGGGCGAAAACCACTTTTTTGGATTCAGGGGACCAGAAAACGTGTATATCCATCAAAATCTAGATATCTAATTTTTGACATGAATCCAATACGTACTTTCTCTCTATAGATATATTACATATATACATGGGTAAGAGAAAGTGAAACCTACTATGCTCAAATTTGATATCTAAGTTAGGACATGTTGCTTGCGTCTCGAGGTTTTCGGATTTTCAATAAAATCGGCTAGATATAAAGTACCAACTAGTTCTCTACTTATTCAGTGGCTCATCTAGGAGGGAGGGGAGGAGATTTGGAGGTCAACCCCCAGGAGAGAGAACAACTAGTAGTTTAGTCCCTAAGGAGGTTGTAAATAAGCCATAAGAATCCTCTTAATGCCTAATACAATGTGGAATTAGATTATATATTAATATTTAGAATGGGCGATTAGTCGAGTGGAAAAAGCAGTTTAGCTTATAATCCTGAGTTGAAGACAACTTGAGATCAAATTTCACCTCATGGCAGAAAAATTATCCGACTCAATTTGAGATGCCATCTTCTGAGGAACGAAATGGGAACTCACCTCATGAATGTTGCTCCCAAGAGTCAAGGTTGCTGCTAAGAGTAACCAGTAACCACAACGTGTCAGTTCTGGCACTAATTACTGAAGAGAATATTTATTTTTGAAATAAAACTCTTAGTAATTTGAAAACGTTTTATTAGACACCTTTCAATAAACGTTTCCAATTTTGAGAGTTTTATTATTATTTGTTTATTGACTGACTCTTTCTCTCTAATATAAGACTAACTTGTAAAGCATCGAATTTTTTTATCGCAATACAGATAAAATCCCTCTTAACCGGCCTGGTCGGATACCAGTTTGGCCGGTTAATCCGAGTTTCATTTAAAAATTGATTTTCCTTCATTTTCATTACACGTTTTCGTTTTCCGAACTCGCTCATTTTGGTTTAAGAGATCTCACGCCTCAGTAGTAGAAAATAGAACGGGAAGCAAGCGAGTAAACAAACTCGGGAACACCTTCACCCTCCCTCACCTACTGAACAACATACAGTTTAATTAAAATCCAAAAAAAGTAATTTATAGGCCTATATAATATATGTAATAATAAAAAATAATTCATGATAAATACAATATTGTAATTTATAATATTAATGTGATAGACTGGTTAATCAGAGGCCGGATAAAGGGGTTGTACTGTATCTATTTTGTCATAGGCCTATATAAAGAAAGAACAAGACTCATTCTATTTTAAACGTCTTACTTTTTTTTTTCAAGTCCATTAACAAAAGCGAAGAAAATTTTAAAATTTAATATTAAATAGATATCATTTAAAGGAAGAGCAAACATATCGATAATGAGGTCATAATGACTGCCAAGCATATGCTTCAATTAAAAATAGATTAGACCCACCTTCGTCTTTTATTTTAATCGAATTTCTTTTTATTTGAACAAGAATAGAGAACGAGAGGAACTATTTATTTAGAGGCTTGACAAATTACTATCCATTTATTTGGTTTTTCAATTTATTATTATTATAGTTCCCCATCTAAAAGAGGGAGGTATTATTATTTTCACATTTTCGAAACGCAAATTGAGAAAAAGCCTAATTGAATATCCGCTCTCTTTTAGGTTCAAAAAAAAAAAAATCGCTAGTCAAAAGGAAAAAAAAAACTTTTGTCTTTTAAATTTAATTGATTCCTGTTCCAACCAACATTAGAGGAATTTTCTGCTATTTTTTATTCTATTAATATTTTTCCTTTTGTGTAAAGTGGAGCAAGAGAGCTCGTTATAAGAATTGGAGTGGCCCCGCGTCACCTGGGACTCTCGTATAGGTCCAAGCATAGGCGTAGCCAGTGGGGGTTTTGGGGGTTCAAACCCCCATCCAGACCCCAAGCCATGACTAATATTTAATACAAATTATATTTCACATAGGGTAAGAGAAAGTAAAATATAATAATTTACTCCTAGCTAAAAAAACAAACCAAAATGATTTATTATAAATACCCTAAAAATATCTTAAATTTTTGAAAAAAATTTCTTGATCCCCCCATCAAAAATTTCTGGCTACGCCAATGAGGTTCAAGTATTCGGATAACAGAAAAAAATACAAATTTTCATAAAAATTAATATACGTAGGCCTATTTAGCTAATTTTTTACCTGAAAAGCTTCAACAGAGGAGAAAGTGATTGGACTTCTAATAATTAAGTTCAAGGGGGTCCCATCTTTAAAAGATTTGAATTTGTCATGAATTTCCTGCTTATTAAGGACAATCTTTTTTTTTAATTTGAATTAAAAAAATCACGATTTGATTAAACTAAAAAATTTTATGAATGGAAAACTTAAATTCATCGGATAAATATTTTTAGAATTATAGCTCTTAGGTGAATTTCAAAAACTAGCTAAATTCTAAATCAATCAATCCGAGAAGCTTTCGCTTGAATGAACGCTGCGCTGACTCCCTGTGTGTATGTGCCTATCAGGGCACTGAGTGGCCAGAATAAAAGGAAGTTGAGTCAAAGAGTAAAATGATGGATATACATGTTTTGAGGTCCCCTGAATCCAAAAAAGTGGTTTTGGCAATTCAATTATACCCTACTGTCGGAAACTAAATATATGTCGACACAAAAAATCTGGTATGACAAGAACTCTTACCTTCGGTAATCGAAAGTTGTGTGCTGTGTGACAGTCACACCAGATTTTTATTACGCACCGGAATAATAAGGGCGAGAACAGAAGAAGAAGATCTAATCCAAGATTTAAATATCAGTAGGCCTACATTTATAATTTGAAAATGAATTAGAATTGATAAAAATTTCAATTGTTACTCACCAAATGATGGAGTTCTGGAGATAAAACCGACCAGCGCGGAGACCGAGATGCTCACTTTGGCGAATCTCTCGTCTTTCTAAGCCAAAGCCAATGCACCTAAGGAAGTTTGGTTTGGAGCCGCTCTGAACATGCTGTAACAAGTAAGAAAAACATGTAGATATACATATTCGTGTCTATGGGTGTGTGAGCACAAGGAGATTATTAGATAAATTCGTTCTGTCGAAAATTAAATAGATCAATATATCGACACAGAAAATCTGGTGTGGCAAGCAGAGACTTAACTTTCAATTATCGAAGGTAAGAGAAAGTTTGAGACCAATACCATTAGATTTTTTCAATTTTAGAATAATGGAGAATTTTCGG
>JAKCPI010018727.1:0-79398 GCA_023213315.1 Euborellia annulipes | reverse complement strand
ATATATTTAATTATACCCATTATTTCAAAGAGATGGTCTATTTTCAATAAAAGAATTTTTGAACGGGAAAAATATTATGGATGATTGCCGATTGAGGTCAATCGTATCTTTTGAAAATCTACTATCCATTTATCATTCAACTAACTATTTACCATTAAATTGTAAAGCTTTTCTTTAACGCCTGATTGCTAGGCAGATAAATATAAGGATGTTAAATCATTTTTGAAACATATTCATTCATCTGAATTAATATAAAACATTCACAGTAAAAAAAAAATCTTAATTTTAGTGTGTTTTGGAATACTAAATTTACGAATTTATGCGTTCAAATATGTACAAACAAAAAATATTTCAAAATTACAATTTTCTTTCAAAATAGAGTATGTATTGTAATTTTACATACATTCACTAGCGGTCCCAGGGAAGGCCCCAGAGGGGCCTGGGCCCCCCCCCCCCCCCCATTGGACAACAAAAATTCAAAAGTTTTATTTAATATTTTAAACCTAAACAGAAAAATTATAAATTTCTTCACGCCTCAGGATAGCTAAAAACTCAAATTTCAATGCCTAATTTTCAAAAATTCTTCTATACCCCCTAGGGTGTTAGCCTTGTATTCCAAGGGTCGCGGGTTCGGATCCCAGACAGTTTTTAATGAATATTATGATATTATTTGGCTTTAATTTGACTACAAAAAACTTAGGATGTCGCCTAAATGGCGACATACGAGTGCAAAGGGTTAATTTTTAAAGGTCGCTCACAATTTATTTTTATTTGATTCATATTAAATATTTAATAAATTTTTTCTTCTAATTAGTAAGATAATCGACAAAAATACACCATGCAATGAACAAAAAACAGAATACTGAAAGTATAATTAATGGGATTAGATAGATGTAGACAGCCAGCAAGAGATAAAAAAACTTTATTTAATTATCGTCGACGTTTCGGAATCACAACGATCCCATCTTCAGGACGATAAACTGTTAATGTTTTTTAGATAGATGCATTTTGGTTCATACAAAAATAAATGATAAAATTTGCATATGCCATTAGATGTATATGAGAATTGCGGTAGGTGCATGGGCTGTATTTTTATTTTGTGGCAAATGGGCCCGAAACGACAGCACTGGCCAATATTAAAAAGACTGAAAATATAATTTTTTAATAACTTGCTAATTTGCAAATTAAGGTACGATTGATTATATATTCTCAAATATCTTACTAATTAAAAGAAAATAAGAATTTATTAAATATTTAATATGAATATTTAAAGGTCGCTTGAAAACATGGAAAGAAATGCAGACAAACTAAAAAAAATTTGAGGGACCTTTAAAAATTAATATTTTAAGTTGAAAAAAATCGATTTTTGACGAATTTGGAAATTTTTTTAAAATTTTGATCGACTCTTAAAAAATTTTTTTGAGCTCATCTTTGGAGAGGTCTCTTAAAGCATGATATACTAAAATATTGTCATACGAGATTGAAAAAAAATAGTCGGTTTTTTGCGCCATCCTATGCTTCACCTTCCCTACATCATAAATTTTAGGCCATTGGCTACCAATCCAGGTGAAATAAATATATAGAATAGGTCTAAATAGCCTTCGCTACCGAAAAAGAGCTTAAATGAATAATAACAAAAAAAAAAAAAAAAAAAAAAAATTGGGCCCCCCCCCCTTGACAAAATCCTGGGACCGCCACTGCATACATTGTATAGTAATTGATTTTTTCGAAAGCAGTTTGGGAATTGTAAAATTGCCACACAATTGCACTCTAATTTTCAAATGTCTTTCGAAAATCACAATACATTTGTAAATGGTTTTTGCAAAGTCTTACTAAATTTAGAATGTTTTTGTTTATGTAATTTGCTTCGTAAACAATTGTAAAATCACTAAAAAAATTTTTATAAAATTCTATTCTATTCAACCAATTATTTTGAAACAAGTCATGAAATGTTTAAAAAATTTTCATTAATCAAAGATAATTTTTTTATTGATTGAAGATGCAAGAATTCCATTCTCTCTCTCGTACCTTTTCTCGGTTGGGGTCTCACTCCCTCTCCTCATCATGAGGGTTATATCGACCCTTAAAACAAAAACAAAAACAAAAAACAGAGAATATTTGAAATTTTTTCTAATTAGAAAAGCAAAAAAAAAAAAAAGGAATTTCCTAACAATTTTTTTTTTTTTTAATGTGACCATTTCGTGTTTTTTTAACCCATAGTGCCCCTCCTCCTCCGTCTTAAGGGACCTTTTTTGTCCCTTTGAGGTGTCGATACCTTTTGTTTTAAGTTATGTTTTTTTTTCTCCCCTGAATTTATAATCAGCAACAAGCAAAAAATATGTTCAATATTTTAAGTTATTTATTTTTCTAGTCAATTTAATTTTAGCTTAAAATGACATTCCTAAATAATTTTCCCAAAGAGATAATATCTTAATAAATAGCTATATTCATATGAAACAACTCAAATATACAAGGTTAGTTCATAGTATATGCCTACGTATAATCAGTCCCTTAGGCTGAACGCACACCAATTGAGCAAAATGCTCTTGGACAAAACATTTTGCTCAATGCCAACGCACACCGATTGAGCAAAACGCTCAATGGCAAAACATTTTGTTCAATGTCGAATCATGCTCAAATGTGTTTTGCCTCCTCGGTGGGTGTTGCCCGATAGAAAAGCATTGAAAAAACAGTTTTAGACATGATTAGAGAAAAAACATTTTGTCCAAGAGCGTTTTTGCTCAATTAGTGTGCGATTTCAGCCTTAAACAACCTGTTAGCCTATTTAATTTATATTCATTGAAATTCACTAAATAGAGACGGGTTTTAAATACCTTCAAATGGCGAAAAAGATCTTAAACAAATAAATATTTACTAGCCACGCCGCCCGCTTTCGGCGGGCTTCGCCCCCCTCCCCCGAGAGCTGGCTCAGGCCCCCTGCGGCGGACGCTCGTCTTTTCTTAATTATGATGAAGCCCTCGGGCTTGGTGTAGGGGTTAGCGTACTGGCCTTCTATACCAAAGCAACCTTCTCCTTTTTATCGCTAGATTTCAGCACATATACTACTCTGGAATTCATGATTTAATAGATACTAAGTGGGCCGTTCTGGCGCTGAAGGCCTCATATAAAAACTATGAAACTAAATACTGTATATCTTGACGCAAAAAATCTGGTGTGACAAGCACACAACACGATTTTCTCTTACCAAAGATAAGAGAAAATTGTGTGCTGTGTGACCAGTCACACCAGTTTCTACTACCCCCCCCCCCCCGAAAGTCTCAAACGCCTACAAGGGGGTGTTATCGCCCACGTTGGGAACCTATGGCCTAAAAGAATCGATACCTGGGAATATATCTATAGTTTGTTAAATAAAATGTTTCTATTTATCTATATATTGCAGAGTGTCCGTCTGTCTGTCCAAACGCCACGCTCTGTTTGATCAACATTCCGTTTGAATTTAGAAAATAAATTATAGAGGACAATTACTATGAATATATAGGTTCTAAAATTCCGAATTTGGAACGATAGGATTTTGTACTGCGAAGTGTTCGTTATACAAACAAAAATATTTGACCAAAGTGTTCTTTGTGTTTATCTAATGAATTATTTTTGTTCTAGATTAAGATCTCATCCAATTTGAGTGGGATCCTGAATTTGCATTAAATATTAAAATCTGGAGTAGATTTCTATAAACTTCTCTGTTAACAAATTTGAATGTTCTTTTTTTTTATGCAGACCCTTTTTGCATATATATATATCCTTCCTCTGTGTGTATGGGGGGAGGGAGTATATCACAGTCAGAGTGATCTGCATAGAGAGACCAGAGGAGGATCCAATCAGACGACTACGACGTCGTAGTCGTCGTCGCCGCCGTCTCCCCTTCGTCTCTCTTACTTAAATCTACCGCTGGGAAATTCTAATTTAATTAAAAACAACAAAACCTCCCCTCCCCCGTGATTTGAATAAAGAGTGAATCAATTGGGACATTTAAGTGCACAGAATGGAAGGGGGAGGGAGGGGGCGGTTGATTTTTATTTTGTATTCTTCTCTTGATTTTTCTAAATTCCTTTTTTTTTAATATTTAAATTGGTAAATAGGGTGAAAAAAGTTAGGGAGTTTAGAAAAAAAAGTAGCCTATTTGTAGCTGATATATCTGATTGTGAGCCATAATAATAAATTTTTATGTCATTATTATTGTAATTGAAAAGTTGAAAATGAAAATGGTCTAAATTTTTTATTCGTAAGAAATTGATAACGTTTATATCAAACTAGTTTCTTTAAAATATACTCTAGTGGAAAACTAAACTTTATTTGATTGGCGAAACTATGTCTGATAGAGGTATGAACAATCGATAGATTGCACCCTTAGCTGAGATACACTAAGGGCCGGTTGCTTGCTCAAAATTAATTTAACTATTCCTTTTTATAAGGTTCATTGAATACGCCTGTTTGTTGATTTAGATTCAAAGTTAAGTCCTATATAAAAATCTGGTGTGACTGGCGCACAGCACCCAACTTTCTCTTAACCTTCGGTAAGAGAAAATTGTGCACCGTGCTGGTCACACCAGATTTTTTGTGTAGAGGTATATTTAGTTTCCGTTATCACCTTAGTTTCAAACTTGCATTTTAAATGTTGACTGCTTGAAATAAACTATGGTTATTTTTCAAAATTGTAATCTCATTTTTGGACATTCTATACACAATAGAGGATCCTAAATAAATACAAAATTTCATAATAATTGGTAAAAAAAATTTTAAAATATGTAAAAAGTTGAAATTAATATGCAAATCCTAATAGGGATTTAACATTGGCTCTATGGAAGGAAGAGCCGGAAAATGAATTTGAAAAATATGAAATCTTTCCTATGAAGTAAAAGAGTAAAGTGTGCTTCAAATCACGTCAAGGACAAAATGAGAATATACGGTTCAAAGAACAAGTAAAAAATAATCGATTTTTGAATTTTAAAAAATTTTGGTGGAGCGAATTTTAAGAAAATCGAAAAAAAAACTGAAAAAATACAAAAAAGTACTAGTCTTTTGGGCGAATTTTTTCAAAAGCTTATTTTGGGTTTCCGGGGGAAACTTAACTTAAATATAAAATTTCAAATTTCAATCCGGTAGCTCAGTTTCTTCATGCTAAAAATCGCTACACACAGACAGATAGACCAATTTGCGGTACCCACTTTTTTTGGACTCAAGAGACCTCAAAACACGTATATCCATCAAAATCTCGACATCGAATTTTTGACATGAATCCAATACTTTGTCTCTCTATATATTTCGTATATAGAAGTAAAAGAAAGTCAAAAGAGATGACTGAATAATAAAATTTATAGATAACAACTAAGGAAATGCGCTTGATACCTTGAAATCTTCAATATCTTAAATAAATCGGCCAAAAAAACATTGAAATGTGAAAGGGCAGGAAATACACATGGAATTAATGCAATTTCAAAAGTAAACAAGAATCTATTAAATGCAATCCAATGAATTTAATGGATAATCTTTAAATTCATTTAATCAAAAAAAAAAATCTATTTTATTTAAAGGGTTAACCACAAACCAAAACCTCACTAAAAGAGGAGGAGGGGGAGGGGGAGAGGAAATCTATTTAGAGTTGACTTGATAAAATTTCCAAATTAAATTTCACAAATCAGAATCTCCCTTATTTCCCATGATTTCGAATCGCCACACAGAGCTATATACGTATAGACATGGCACACACACACACACAGGCACAAGCACACATTTACTTAATTAACCCCGAGCCAGATTGGTGGGCCCTCCACCCCCTAAGGTCTATCCAAACAAGAAAAGGGCCCATCGTACAATTGAATTCGTAAACGACGTAGTACAGTACGTAACAGAGAGAGAGAGAGAGAGAGCCAAAAGGCAGATGGTCACTCACTGGTTCTGTTCTGTTTGTGTATATTTTGAGAGTACGCGGGGGGGGGGGGGGCAAGGGGAGAAGGTTTGGTTGGTCAATCAAGAATTAAACCCTCTATAGAAGGGAGAGTAGGGGGATGGGTTTTACGAAATCAAGCCTCTACTCTCTCTCGTTATTCTAATCCAATTTATTTATATTTATTTGTTTATTAAGATTTTACGCTTTTAGAATTTGAAAAAAAAATCTGGTGTGATTGGTCGCAACTGATTTTTTGTCTCGACATATATTTAGTTTCCGCTGATATATTAGAATTCAAGTTGTAAAATTTATAATAGAAAAATATCCCAGGGGCGTATTTATATTCTGTTACCATTGCAACCCATTTCTCATAACTCGGTTCCCCAATGAAGTCCAGGAGTAAATTGTGCTTCAAAGACATCTTAACAGGGATTAAATAAGAATGCCTACCCTAATTTATAAAGATTCTAAAAAATAATCGATTAAAGTCTTGAATTGCTAAGTCCAAAAGACGGTATGAACGAGTTTGTGAGATGAGTCGAAAAGAAAAAATCTGGTGTGACTGGCGCACAGCACACAACTTTCTCTTACCTTCGGTAATCGAAAGTTGTGTACTGTGCTTGTCACACCAGATTTTTTGTGTCGACATGTATTTAGTTCCCGGCAGTAGGGAACATTTGAATTCAGATGTAAAATTTATAAGTATGGGAAAATATTTATATTTTGTTACCATGGCAACCATTTCTCCTATCTTCCCTATGAAGCACAAGAGTAAAGTGTGCTTCAAACAATTTTGAGGGCAAAACGAGAATATACATTTGAAAGAGCATCTAAAAAATAATTGATTTTTGAATTTTAATCAAAATCGTTAGAGCGAATTTTGAGAAAATCGAAAAAAACTGAAAAAGTACATCAGTAAAGTACTAGTACTCTTTGGCCGATTTTGATTAAAAGCTTATTTTTCCGGTCCCGGGGGTGTTTAACTTAAATATAAAATTTCAGCCTCATAGCTCAATTCCTTCATGCTTAAAATTGAACACAGACCCCCCCCCCCCCACACACCACACACACACACACACACACACAGACACACAGACACACAGACAGACCATGTCGCGAAAACCACTTTTTTTGGATTCAGGGGACCTCAAAACGTGAAGATCCATCAAAATCTCGACATCGAATTTTTGACATGAATCCAATACCGTCAAACGGGGTGAGAATGGTCAAAAATTCATATTTTCATTTATAACTCTTGCACCGTTTAGCAGAAATTAACGAAACTAAGTGGGATCATTGCTTAGTTTCTTGATTACTTACTCCTGCGAATTATAAATTTTTTAGGTCTTAAGGAATCTGCATGACAACAAAATATGAGAGTGACCATACTCGCCCCGTATTTGGGGTGAGAATGGTCTTGCTTATTTTTAAGTCCAAAGTAAAGAGGATTTGGTCGGGGTTAGTATGGTTAGAAAGAACAAAGTTCATAATTCAAAAATATAATATTAATAATTTTTAATTTTTAAAACTATTAAAAAAATGATTAAAAAATTGTGACATTTCCAAATTGGCTGTTATCAAAAACAATCCATCCTCTTCTCTCTGGTGGGAGTAGAGAGGGTTTTTAAGACATCTTTCCTGTCCACAGCTGCTATCTCAGGTTTGTCCGGGAAGATAAATTTTTCTCCTTTTTTTTTCAGGAATAATATAGGGACTTCGTCGTCATTGTAGGTAGCCTCCCTGTCCTCTATCACTTGTTTCACACTCTTCTTAGCCCTCATTATTACTAATACAAACTTTTCTGGTCTGAGGAAGGTGCACCTTCATCGTTTTCCACCTCAACTCGGTTATGATTTTCGATGACCATTCTCACCCCAAAAAAACACTGAATTTTACAATTTTTTAAATAATTTTTTTTATAAATTAAACTGTATTACTATTAATAATAAGCAACTTACCAATAGTTGACCAACAAGTTGGTCGTGCACCACGAGACGTTTTAAGATAATCTTCCAGCCTGTGCTAACTTGACAACCAAAGTTATACCGACTTAATAAAATATGAACAAATATCCCTAATTTCAGATTTTTTTTTTATTATATTTTATAAAAAAAAATTACCAAAACCAACTACCTCTTGAATAAACATGATATACATTATTGCCACAAAAAAAATAGCAAAAATACAAATTCAGAACATTCTACCGCTTAATTTCAATTATTCCTGCAAAACGACCATTCTCACCCCTTAGACCATTCTCACCCCGGAAGACGGTACTTTCTCTCTCTATATATTAACACATATATATAGAGGTAAGAGAAAGTAAAAAACTGAAAAGTACATCAGTAAATTACTAGTACTCTTTGGCCGATTTTGTTCAAAAGCTTCATGTCACGTCTCAGGGGCTATTTTTTTTTTTTTTTTTTTTTTTTTTTGGACTTGGGTTAGAATATGAACTACCTTCTTTTTACTTTCCCTTACCTCTATATATGGAATACCACTTAACTTCATAGGAAAGATAGGAGAAATGGTGCCATGATAACAAAATATAAATATTTTAATTTCTTTTACAAAACGATGTTTTTCTATTCAGTCTGTTTTGGTTTGTCGGAAAAAAGTAAAACTTGTGTTGGCGAGACTGATATGATTGTGTCAGAGGTAATTAAATGAGATTTCAATATTACATGATAGTATAATTTCTTCATAACCTCTATAGATATACATCTTTGTAAAAATAAATATAATTCTGTTTAAGGTTCTGATGATGGCCGCCTTGGGGCCGAAACGGATAATAATGGCCGTATCTGTAAATTAGAAAATAAAATACCTCTCACAAATGAATTTCTAGTAAATTTATTAACCTTGACCTAAAAACAAATCAAAACAGACTGAGTAGAAAAACATCGTTTTGTAAAAGAAATGTTAATGTTTACCAGTCCGACATCCTCAAATTAAATTAAAATATTACCAGATATGAGTAGGATGGCAGCCAGGAAAGAAATCAGACAAAAATTTAATCAATCTTTTTATTTCGATTGCCGACGTTTCGGACGCAAATCGCGCCCTTCCTCAGGACAATCGATAGTTAATAAGGGCTCGATCGAAATAAGATTTTCTTTAAATTAACGTCGGCAATTGAAATAAGATTAGATAAAGATTGATTAAATTTTTGTCTGATTTCTTTCCTGTCTGCCTACTACTCATATCTGTTAATAGTTCAGCCATCATCTCAATATTATAAATATTAGCTCTTGAATTCTAATACATGTATATCGATGGAAACAAAATATATGTCTACACAAAAAATCTGGTGTGACTGGCGCACAGCACACAACTTTCTCTTACCCTTCGGTAAGAGAAAGTTGTGCACCGTGCTGGTCACACCAGATTTTTTTTGTCGAGATATATTTAGTTTCCCATAGCACCTTAGTTTCAAACTTGCATTTTAAATGTTGACTGCTTGAAATAAACTATGGTTATTTTTCAAAATTTTAATCTCATATTTGGACATTTTATACACAATATAGAATCGTAAATAAATACAAAATTTCATAAGAATTGGAAAAAAAAATTTTAAATGCCTAAAAAGTTCCAAAGGGGACCCCCTTTTTGAATCGAAATTAACATACAAATCCCTATAGGAAATTAACATTAGGTCTATGAGAGAAGGCGGAGAGACAGGCGATAATGTTTGCAAGTGAGAGAGAGAGAGAGTGATATATGTTTTCCCGGAAACAATTAAAGACACAAATAAAATAAAAAAATGGGAATTTAAATAATAATTGATTTTTAATCTAATAAAAAGAAAAAGATTTAAATTCCGTTACCATGGCAACCAGTTCTATCTTTCCTATGAAGAACAAGAGTAAAGTGGTGTTCAGAAGATTTCAACGGCAAAATGAGAATATACATTTTAAAGAGCATCTAAAAAATAGTTGATTTATGAATTTTTAAAAAAAATCCTTGGAGGGAATTTTGAGAAAATCGAAAAAAACTGAAAAAGTACATCAGTAAAGTACTAGTACTTTTTGGCCGATTTTGTTCAAAAGCTTATTTTGAGATTCTTCAAAGGTACCTAGCTTAAATATAAAATTTCAACCTCCTAGCTCAATTCCTTCATGCTAAAAAAATCGTTACACACACACAGACACACAGCACACACACACACACACACACACACACACACACACACAGACCAATTTGCGGGACCCACTTTTTTGGACTCAGGGGACCTCAAAACATGTATATCCATCAAAATCTCGACATCGAATTTTTGACATGATCGCAATACTTTCTCTCCTATATATTTCATATATAGGGTACTGAGAAAGTAAAAATCTTGAGTGCTGTGCGACCAGACACCAGATCTTTAATAATTGAACCCAAACAAAGATGTGAACGGAGCCAAATTGGGAGAAAAAGAAAAGAAATCAACGATGGTCCAGAGGCCGAAGGGAAAGTTAATAGAAAATAGAATCAATATAATCTAATTTTGTTTGATTTGTTGTGGCGATGGTAGAGTACAAAGTTTGTTTATCATCATGGGTGGATTTCATTTTTATTTGCTGTGAAGCGATTTAGCCAATCAACTTGCAGGCTTATCTACTCACCTTCCTCCCCCCCCCTCCCGTATTTTATTTAACTCAAGCCAAGGGAGAGTCCATCCACCTCACTCTCTCTCTTGTGATCCGACACAAATCCTCTCGGCTAATGATCCTATCTTCTCGATTTGATTCTCTCTCTTCAGACATGCACTATCCTCCCTTTAGGCTTTAAGGCTTACGAGGGGCTTACAATCAACCGCCACCAACCGTCCGATCGTATGCCCTTTTTCACGCTCCCTTCCGAATTAAAAGAACCACCACCAGAGGATGGATATTAGAAATGAAAGAAAGAGACACCAAAAACCGAAGCTAATCGGGAATAAATAAAAAAGATTAGCATTATTAGTGCTCTAGGATCCACTAATAAATTATTCAGAAATAATGTAGGACTATAGTATCGGGTACGCATCTCTCCGATTTAATTTAATTACTCCCCCCCCCCCCCCCCCCCCGAGATTTGAAAAAATACTTTTTTTTGAAAAAAAAAAAAAAAATTATTTTTAATGTAAAATTTTAAAAATTAGTACTTAAAAATTTGATTTGTATTTATATTCTGGCAAACAAGTACAGAATGCGCCTTTAAATTACCGAAATTAAGAAAAAATTGTGTGCTGTGCCACCAGTCACACCAGGTTACCAAAAATAAGACATCAATTTTTAAAATTTTTTATATTATTTCTTAAATAATGCCTTTTAAGTGCCTATTTTTACAATAAATACATTTTTAAGTGCCTATTTTTGAGGAGGCGACTTGTGTGCAGTGCGACCAGTCACTCCAGTCAAAATATCAAAGAGAACTGAAAATTGTGAGTCTTATTACAACATAATCGCCAAATTATTCTAAAAAAAATGATTTTACTTTCTTGTATTGTAGCTATCAGTGATCACTTGTAATTAGAAAAAGAAGAAAATCTATTCTTTGTGATCCATTAGGGATATGGGCCTGGAACTTGACTTCTCCACCCCTTTTAAAAATTAATCCCATCCACCCTCTTTTGTTATTTAAATTCAATTATTTTTTTTTTCTTTTAAGAAACTCAAATTAGAAGAAGCAAATTGCCCCTATATATTAAAAAGAGCGAGATGTTTATTTTTGATAATATACTAAACAAAAAATAAGGCCAAGTTTTATATCCTCCCCCTCACTCTCCACTCACAAATTAGATGTATAATAAATAAAAATTACAATAGTTATTTGTTAAAATAAATTTAACTTTTAGATGATAATAATAATAAATCGTGTCACCTCCCACCCACTCAGAGGGTGACTTTTCTTTTTTTTCAATCCCTTGGTCGTTTATTATTCATGCAAAAGAGAAAGAGGAGGGGGGAGTGGAGGGGGGGGGAACGATTCTCTATCGAAAGCCTAAGAAAGCTTCCGGTTTCCGTTATCAAATGTCCTCTACTCTCTCTCTCGGCTCTTATTGAAGGGTCCATATAAGTCACGTGACGTCAATAAATTAAGAAGAAGTTAGGGGTGGAGTGACAATTATTCTCTCTCTCTCTCTCTCGACAAATTTCTAATTCAATTCCGTTCCAATAAAAATTGATTTTTTTTTATGTATGCATGTATATCATTTGAATATTTTATTTACAAATGGGAAAAATTCTTTTTTCGATTTTCTAGAAGGCTTTAATTTGAAAAATCTGGTGTGACTGGCGCATAGCACACAACTTTCTCTTACCTTCGGTAATCGAAAGTTGTGTACTGTGCTTGTCACACCAGATTTTTTGTGTCGACATGTATTTAGTTTCCGACAGTAGGGTACAATTGAATTCAAGATGTAAAATTTATAAGTATGGGAAAATATTTATATTTTGATACCATGGCAACCATTTCTCCTATCTTTTCTATGGAGTACAAGAGTAAAGTGGTCTTCAGAAGATTTCAATCACAAAATGAGAATATACATTTTATAGAGAATCTAAAAAATAATTGATTTTTGAATTTTAAAAAAATCGTTGGAGCAAATTTTGAGAAAATCGAAAAAAACTGAAAAGTGAATCAGTAAAGTACTAGTACTTTTTGGTCGATTTTGTTCAAAAGCTTCGTGTCACGTCCCATGGGGGTGCCTAACTTAAATATAAAATTTCAACCTCCTAGCTCTTTTCGTTCTTGAGATATTTTGTTCACAGACACACACACACACAGACAGACACACAGACAGACACACAGACACACACACAGACAGACCATGTCGCGAAAACCACTTTTTTGGATTCAGGGGACCTCAAAACGTGAAGATCCATCAAAATCTCGACATCGAATTTTTTGACATGAAACCAATACTTTCTCTCTCTATATATTAACATATATAAAGGTAAGAGAAAGTAAAAACCAAAAAGGAGAGCCTACTCTTGGGGTTTATTAATCAGCATTTGAAGTCCCCGGTGGAAAACTAAATATGTGTCGACACGAAAAATCTGGTGTGACAAGCACAGAACAAAACTTTCAATTACTGAAGGTAAGAGAAAGTTGTGTGCTGTGCGACAATCACACCAGATTTTTATAAAGTTATTATAAATTAAGTTGTTGATTTACAGATTTGGGTCAAACTTTAATTTGTCAATATCTCGAAACTAATGTTTTGTGGCTTATGACTATCTTCCACTAAGTCCTTCAATTCAAAATACATAGTATCGATGGCTACCGGGACACGGTTGTTTGCTTGGGGTCACCAATCCCGTGCTTGTCATCACTTAACCGCAACGATTGTGGTGACTGTTGCTTTTCTCCGTTGCCAGGCCCTCTGCACACGAATTCTCATAAACGAATAATCATACCGAAATAAAAGTACCAAACTAGAAAAATGTGAGATCCTAATATCCGGATTTACGGTTAATCGAGTTCCTATTGAATTCCTAATGAGTACTAAAATTTCCCTCCGATTTCGTGCCGCCAGGTTAGAGGGGATTAAAATTTATTCTCTATTAAAAAAGAAAAACTTTTCAAGAATTTTTATGATTAATTACAACAAACCGGTAGAGATGTGTAAACGATAATAAATTAAACAAAACGAACAAACTCTGGGTGGTGCTAGTGATAAGAAGCGTGTTCTGATTTTAGAGTTGTAGATTGTCTATTGCTAGGCTCTTTTAATTGCCCCTCTCTCCTTGGGGGTTTGATGACAGACAAAGACAACAAAACCGTAGCGCAGAAAAGACATTCATTCAATCCTCTCTCTCTCTCTCTCTCTCTCTTTTTGATCGGCCTCTTTTGGCGGCAAAAGTAGCGGCGTTTGTCTTCAACCTTTTTAATTGGAATTTACTGCCACAAAATGACGATAAACTACGCTCACGCACACGCTCACAGAGGACAGACACACGCAGAGTTAGTCAACGCTCAACTGCATGGCCGGCCTTTGCATCAACGGGCACGCATAATTATTTTATCATCGATTAAAACAATCTAATAGAGGCAGAGAAGGGGATGGAACGTTAATTTAAAGAAAATCATTTTTTCAGAGAATAAATAAAGACAGAAGGCGTCAGGGGTTTTCAATCGAACCGATTAAAGAGGATTTTAAATTAAAACAATTGGATGTGACTTCCCCCCCCCTTTAAAAAAAAAAAAAAAAAATAATAAAATTTTTATTTAATAAAAAAAAAATTAAAAATAATTTTTTATTTTTTATTTTTTTTTTTTTTTTTTTTTTTTTATTAAAAAAAAAATTAAAATAAAAAAAAAAAATAAAGAAAAATTATTTTTTTTTTTTTTGGGGGGGGGGGGCCCCCCCCCCCCCCCTGAATACGCCACTGGATGTGACAAATGAGTTTTATAAAGTCCTGTTTGCTTCTGTATTACAACCCTAAAAAAACCAAAATTTCAAAGCACTAGATTAAGTAGAAGTGGTCGTAATTTTGATTTGTCGGACCAAACAATGGAAAAGTGATTAGCAGGCCGCCATTTTGTAATTATTAAATTTTTAATTATTTTGAATAGCTCATTTTGTAGTGTAAACTCTCTTTAACACCATTGTCAATCCTCAAAACTCTAAATGAATTATAAATAGGAGAAATTTTGATTATAAAATTTCTCCCTACTTTTTTTGTTCGGCCGCCATTTTGTAATTAATTGACATACAAAGCTGAGACACATCAAACATTGCATTGTCACGGGACTTACATAGGTGTATAAAATTTCAAAGCTCTAGATTAACTAGAAGTGGTCGTAAATTTGATTGGCAGATTTGTCAGAAAAAAACAGGAAAGTAAGTTAATAAAAGCGTTGTAAAAAGCTACCTACACACACACACATACTTTCATTAAGAATTTTTTGGATATCTGGGGTCCTAATTACCTGAAATCTAAAGATATTTATATACATTTTTCATGATAATTATATTTTTCTCCTATATTATATAACTGTTCTAATATATTGGCGAGAAAATAAAAAGTTGTAATCTAAGGGCTTCTGGGATTTGTTAATAAATTAAGAGAAAAGTTGGTCGAAGTCCATCTGACTAACCTGAGGGTTTGTTGAAGGAAACAAAAAAATAAAAATCTAAATTATTTTTTGATTTTATCCCAATCAATTAAGAAAAATCCCCCTGGAAATTACATCTATATGATCCTAAATCAATTTATTTATATATCGTTTATTATTTTAAAATCTGTATTATTCCTCATAAGATCAGTCTATTTTTTTTCTCAATTAATTTGAAATTTATGACAATAGGGAGACGCTCCCTTTCAACGGGGGGGGGGGGGGTCGATGTTAATCGCAGCTGATGCCAGACGGAGCCACAGCAAGCAGATGCTCTCCTTAGCTCTTCTTTTTACTTTTCCTTGTTAGTTTTATGAAGATTTAGAGACAGAGGGAGCTATCATTAGATTAATATGGTTTTTACTTTCCCTTATCTAGATATGTTAATATATAGAAAGAAAGTGCATTCGATATAATTTTTTGATAGAAATACACGTTTTGAGGCCCACTGAATACAAAAATGTGAATCTCGCAGAATGTTCTGACATGGTAACAAAATATAATCATTTTTTATGTTTATACCTTGAGTTCTAATGTTCAAAAAAGGCGTTACGTAATATGTGGACGACCCCTTTCCAAAAAAATAGACGGAGAAAAACTGAAATGGAAAGATTATTTTAAAATTTTCGAAATTTGGCGTTAATAAAAAAATTTCGACATTTTTGTTTTTGTTTTATTTAAATTTTATTAAAATGATATAGATTTGGGCAAAATATACTTAGAAATATGTTTAATAAATTACAGTATCATTAAGATAGATTGGAATAGGTCTTCTTAAGAAGTAACAAACTGTAGCACTATTTTTGACGAGCAGTCTATATTATAGTAATACTGCTTTATTAATTTTTATTTTAAATTTTTAAAGGGAAATATTTTTGAAATCAGGTCAAATATGAATATTTTCCTCTTTACATAAATAGTCGGGAAAGTAAAAAATCTGGTGTGACTGGCGCACAGCACACAACTTTCTCTTACCCTTCGGTAAGAGAAAGTTGTGCACCGTGCTGGTCACACCAGATTTTTTTTGTCGAGATATATTTAGTTTCCCATAGCACCTTAGTTTCAAACTTGCATTTTAAATGTTGACTGCTTGAAATAAACTATGGTTATTTTTCAAAATTTTAATCTCATATTTGGACATTTTATACACAATATAGAATCGTAAATAAATACAAAATTTCATAAGAATTGGAAAAAAAAATTTTAAATGCCTAAAAAGTTCCAAAGGGGACCCCCTTTTGAATCGAAATTAACATACAAATCCCTATAGGAAATTAACATTAGGTCTATGAGAGAAGGCGGAGAGACAGGCGATAATGTTTGCAAGTGAGAGAGAGAGAGAGTGATATATGTTTTCCCGGAAACAATTAAAGACACAAATAAAATAAAAAAAAATGGGAATTTAAATAATAATTGATTTTTAATCTAATAAAAAGAAAAAGATTTAAATTCCGTTACCATGGCAACCAGTTCTATCTTTCCTATGAAGAACAAGAGTAAAGTGGTGTTCAGAAGATTTCAACGGCAAAATGAGAATATACATTTTAAAGAGCATCTAAAAAATAGTTGATTTATGAATTTTAAAAAAAAATCCTTGGAGGGAATTTTGAGAAAATCGAAAAAAACTGAAAAAGTACATCAGTAAAGTACTAGTACTTTTTGGCCGATTTTGTTCAAAAGCTTATTTTGAGATTCTTCAAAGGTACCTAGCTTAAATATAAAATTTCAACCTCCTAGCTCAATTCCTTCATGCTAAAAAAATCGTTACACACACACAGACACACAGACGCACACACACACACACACACACACACGACCAATTTGCGGGACCCACTTTTTTGGACTCAGGGGACCTCAAAACATGTATATCCATCAAAATCTCGACATCGAATTTTTGACATGATCGCAATACTTTCTCTCCTATATATTTCATATATAGGGTACGAGAAAGTAAAAAAAAGTATTCTTTCAATAAGAAATGAAGATTTCCACCTTGTTAATTCTTTATAAGTATTATAAATAATTCATACACTTAGTGAGTAGCGACTATATTCAATGTAAATATTTTATATGTAAATAAAACGAGAGAATGAAAGAAAAAAACGTGTGTGTAGGGGGGGGGGGGGAGTTGGTAGTAAATTTTATTCAAAATGCAAAAGAAAAGTAAATTTTATTTTATTTCACCTTCTTTATTTTAACAAAATCTAAAATTTTTTAACTCTTGTATACTCGACTGATTAGGGAAGTCCGAATATTGATGTAAAAATTCGTTGGTTTTTTTGCTTGCTGGAAGTTAGGCAAACAAAATAATCACCAAAATCTTTAGGAATATTTCCTTCAATTTTGAATTTTCTAGTTTCAACTAGAAACTAACAAAAATATCAGTTTTATAGCAACATATTATGACATAAGTGGCAAAGCCACTCGGCGAGCTTTACCACTTGCCAGGGGGCTTGCCTTATGTGAGCAAATGCATCAAATTTTTTCTTGCTCTCTTTTTGGAAATAATACAATTCCTCGCCGAAGGCCAGCAAAATTTTAAAGTTTCAAATTTTTCTCTCGCCCTACCACTTCCTCTAGTCATACAGCAAAAGAACAGGCACATACACACAGGGGCAGGTAGTCAGCGGCTAGCGCTTTATATATAGTAAGGCAAAGTAGCCGATTATCGGATAGGCGCCCAATATCGGATACCATGGTTCTGGCTCTCCTGGATGCTGCAACGAAGCGAAAATTGTAACTAGTACCTCTAGGTTCCTCTATCCTATAGTGACGTTGAGTGGACTTATCTGTTGTCAGTGCTAGATGTGAAAAATATTTGTTTGGTTTTTAAATTTATGAACATTTTAGTTGGCTACCAATAAATTGAAACAAATTGAGACGTGGCCCAAATCGCCTCCAACGCCAAAAAAAGATGAAAAAACCTATCGAAATGGTATATACCCAATATAAATAAAATTAAATTAAAAACTACAAACTATAAACCGAACACTGAGTTGGTACTTCCAATAAGTGAAAGTTTCAACACGATTATTTTATTTATATTTAGAGTCCTCAGGAAATTTATTATTGTACAGTATATAGTATGATAAGTGCATGTTTAATTCCATCTAAATACTTGGTCTGTTTATATGAATGGGGGGAGGGAGATGAGTCCTTGTAAATGACACAAAAGGATAGACGAAGGGAGAAAGGACCATTTGCCAATGGCGGGTGGGCCTCGTGACCAGCGACACGTGACCACACGACCACTTGCATTTTGGGCTTTACGTTTGAGTGCTTTTTTGAAGGGAGAATTGCCGAGATTTCTTTTCGAGAAAGAGAGAGATATTATAATATCTCCCTTCTCCCACCATCCGTCGAGCAAATCCGGAAGTTGCAAATGGGGATGAAGAGAGAGAAGAAGTCATGTCTGGGCAAATTATATAAAAGATTCGTCGCCAAAAGGAAGAGAGTGCGAGTAAAAAGTGTGTGTGGCACACACAATAAAGATTGACAAATTTTTTTCTCTCGCTAAGAGAGGGGAGAATAACATTATTGGGATAATATATACAACATGTTCCCCTTTACAAAATATCCATTTTATTAATAAAAAAAAAAAAAAAAAAAACTTGCAGAAAATGTATAAAATGAAATTGAAAAGCAAAGAATAGCGCGAACTTTCTATCGTAGGCTCTGCTGGTGAAAAATTATAATAGTAATAGCAGAGTATCCGTCCGTCTGTTTGTGATGTATACGCTTATAGAAGGCCTATTATAATTTGTTAATATCTGTTCTCCTGGATATCTCCACAGTAGAACTTTCTTTTACCTTCAGTAATTGAAAGTTCTGTGCCTGTCACACCAGGTTTTTTGTGCCGACATATATTTAGTTTCCGTCAGTAAGGTACATTTGAATTAAAGATGCAAAAATTACATTGGAAAACATTTATATTTTGTTACCATGGCAACCATTTCACCTAATTTTCCTATGAACTACAAGAGTAAAGTGGTCTTCAAAAGATTCCAAGGGCAAAATGAGAATATCCATTTTTAAGAGCCTCTAACAAATAATCATTTGAACATTTATCAACATCTTTAACCTCTTGGTCACGTGGGGATTACGTAAATTCCCAACCAAGTGAGCCCTTGTCCAAGTCAAGCTCGATAACTTTGTGGAAAAAATTTTCGCAGAATAAGGAATGTGTATTTTTGCTGTGGATGGTATTATATAAACCAAAGATCACCAAAGAGACTGGTGAATTATTTATAAATGTACAAAAAGTTACTCACCAAATGATGGAGTTCTGGAGATTAAACCAACCAGCGTGGAGATACAGCTGCTCACTTCGACGAATCTCTCGCCTTTCTGAACCAAAGCCAATGGGCCAAAGGTAGTTTGGTTTGGAGCCGCTCTGGACATGCTGTAACAAGTAGAAAATCATGTAGAAAAGTATATCTATATATATTCGTATCTATGTGTGTGTGTAAGCACAAGGAGATTATTAGATAAATTCTCATTTGAAAAAAAGAAAATATTAAAAAATATTTTCTTATTTAATAATTCATTTGTCGTAGTAAAGTTTAAAATTAGATATAATTAGATCCGGATTTCGTCGGGACAATTGTCCGGTTTGGCGTCTGGATCTGAGAAATGTCCGGATTTTACTACTATAATATGAACTGAAAACGTGGTCAAATTGGGGAATTTTACTCAGCGTCGCACCACATGTTATCTATTGTATGTATATTTATTTATTTATTGTATGTAATATATTTTTACTTTCTCTACGGTCAGTGGCGGATCCAGAGGAGTTTCTCAGGGGGGGGGGGGTAATCTGGTGTGACTGGTCGCACAGCACACAATTTTTACTTATAATCGGTAATTTAAAGGTGCATTCTGTAGTTGTTTACCAGAATATATATACAAATCAAATTTTTAAGTATTAGTTTTTAAAATTTTATATTAAAAATACAATTTATTTCAAAAAAAAAAAATATCTCAGGGTAATTACCCCCTTTATCCCCCCGCCCTTGCATACAGTACGTATTTAAGAAAGGTAGATTTATAGCTGGATAAATTTATTGAGAAAACAGGATGAATAAAGAAGAGCAGCTAGTATTTGTTTCATTTATTTAAGGCCCATTAAGCTGACGTTTCGGTCTCGGTCGAGACCATCCTCAGAGCTATAACATAGCAAGAAAAGCACAAATCCTTAAAATTACAATTTCATTCCAATCATAAGAAATATTACAAAAATATAAAATATATATGTATACCTTATGGGCTGTCAATATGAGATACATTGTAAAAAGCTCAATTATATAATTCATAACCCTTAAGTTATAGCAAGGTATATAAATACTATAGATATAAATTAATATACATAGGGTTGTACAATTGAGGTATTATTGGAAGAGCAACAGTCAGAGTGGTGCAACAGTCAGAGTGTTGCTGTTGCTCTTCCAATAATACCTCAATTGTACAACCCTATGTATATTAATTTATATCTATAGTATTTATATACCTTGCTATAACTTAAGGGTTATGAATTATATAATTGAGCTTTTTACAATGTATCTCATATTGACAGCCCATAAGGTATACATATATATTTTATATTTTTGTAATATTTCTTATGATTGTAATGAAATTGTAATTTTAAGGATTTGTGCTTTCTTGCTATGTTATAGCTCTGAGGATGGTCTCGACCGAGACCGAAACGTCAGCTAATGGGCCTTAAATAAATGAAACAAATACTAGCTGCTCTTCTTTATTCATCCTGTTTTCTCAGTACGTATTTAATTTAAAAAGCTTCTAAATCAATCTAAGTTTGATAATATTTTTTCACGTCTCAGGATAGCTAAAAACGCAGATATTAGTGGCTAAATTTTCAAAGATTTTTCCAGTCGGCGGGCTTGGTGTAGGGGTTAGCATGCTGGTCTCGGATTCGGATCCCAGGGAGTCCGATGATTTTATTTAAGCCATTTGGTATCCAAAAATTTTAAGAGAATAACATTTTATTAGTTTTATAAAAAAAACGTCGCACTAAAAACATTAGACACAGATCAAGTGATATGATGCTTTAATATTTTTTTTATTTTTTTTTGCCCGTGGGAATTGGGGTTTTAGTGGTTTGGTCTTTCTGATTGGCATTGGAATAAATTTCGCGGCTTAGTGGTCTCTTCTCTCTCTCTATCTGGGCGCCGGCGACTGCAGTCAGGGCACGATCTCTTTCTTCCCCCCCCCCGCATCTCTATACAACATCAACTGCGTACCCGCTCTAATTGTTTGAGATTCCAAACCGAAAAAGAAAGGGAGAGACGCCAGACGACGGGCGCCACCGGCGACGAACAACAACACCCACCCTATCTATACATGGACAAGGAGAAGAAGAAGAACAATCACCTGGCATTTTCGCATTTGAATTTCAAAAGGAAATCCCAAATATACATACAACTAATTTTTATTTTATCTACTTAGAGAGCAACTAACTTAAACCATCGTGACACTTGAAACCAACAAACGAGAAGCGAAGAGAAAAAGGGCGAATAAATTTTTAAAAAAATTTTATATCCCGCTTTATTTAATATTATTATCATGATGAAAAATCTGGTGTGACTGAAACTCATTGGACACAACTTTCTCTTACCTTCGGTAAATGAAACTTGTGTTCACACCAGATTTTTTGTGGTAGTTTCTACCGATATATTAAAATTCAAGATGTAAATTTATAAACATGGAAAAATATTTTATATTTTGACACAAAATTCTCCTCTTTCCTACGAAGCAATCTAAAAAATAATTGATTTTTGAATTTTAATCAAAATCTTTGGAGCAAACTAGATATTTGGAGAGAATTTTGAGAAAATAAAAAAACACTAAAAAAAGTACCTCAGTTAAGTACAAGTAGGCTACTTTTCGGTGGATTTTGTTCAAAAGCTTATTTTCACGCATCAGGAGCGGTGTCTAACTTAAATATAAAATTTCAACCCGCCCGTGTCCCGTGGCTCAGAGAGAAGACACTAGCTACTCGCCCCGGGACCCCAGGGTTCGCTTCCCGTCCCAAATGAGAAAAATTTATTTCATTTTATTTGAATACGAATCATTTGAAATAAATAGGGATGGGGTCTAAATGTCCCAGTGCACCCTCCCCCCTAGATCCGGCTCTGACTATTTATTAAAAGTACTTTCATTGACCGATAAAGGACAGAAGTGGCTACATGTTTACGTAAAAAACTCAATTTCACCAAATCTGGTCATTATCTAGTTCTTGCACTCATATCTTCAATTTGTAAGTTTCTTTCTCTATCACATATCTATATTCAGAAGCTAAAAAAATAATCGGAGAATTTTCGAATAGCTACATTTCTAACTCCGAGTGTTGTGTTGCAATAACTCAGTTAAAGAGTATCAACAATCAATTCACTTTATTTACACTTAATTCTCTTAAATTTAATAAGCCTGTGTAATTATAAATCCTTTCTAACGTTAATTTTATAAATAAAATAATAATTCCTCTGGGGATTTAATTTGCGAGTGAGGATTTGTTTCTCTGACAGACAGGGATTCCCCAGTCTCACCAAGATATCATTTTCAGGGTCGTCAGAGGGTGTGCCATGCCATGCCATGGTGGGGCGCTAATTGAATAAGAATAGCAAATGAATTTCGATTTGCATAAACAAATAATCGGAAAAGGGGTGTTGGTTGCAAAGCCAGCCGACTAAGCTAAGTTAAGCAACGGAAGGGAAGGGGGAGTTTGACGATGACGTCGTTTGCAAATGCAATTGAAATTGAAACCAGAAAACACACTGTCACTCTCATAGGGGAAGACTTATTTAGATTGAAGCCCTTTTTATTTATACACACCCTATTTATAATTATACTTAATATAAATTAAATATTACTATCAAATATAAAATTTCACCCTTTTTTTAAAAAATATTTGTGATGTTATCTTCAACTCACAAGTCAGAAGGACTTTCCGAATGATTTATTATTATTATTTAAAATTCCTCACCCGAAGTGATTTCGCGCTCTCAGGCGGGCTTCGGAACCAACCGACCTCTCGCCCTAGGCACTACCGGAACCCCGTGAAATTACTTTATTTCCTATCTCTAATTCCTCCTTCGTTTATATTTAAATTTGAACACACAGACAAGCCCAAGGGGCTCAAGTGCTTCAAGACGGGTATTTCCATCAAAACACACAACTAACTTCATCATACAATACTTTTCCTCTATATATTATCACATAGGCGTAGCCAGAAATTTTTGATGGGGGGGGGGGGGTTAGGATTATTTCTAAGTAAAGTGGTCTTCAGAAGATTTCAATCACAAAATGAGAATATACATTTTATAGAGAATCTAAAAAATAATTGATTTTTGAATTAAAAAAAAAATCGTTGGAGCAAATTTTGAGAAAATCGAAAAAAACTGAAAAAGTGCATCAGTAAAGTACTAGTACTTTTTGGCCGATTTTGTTCAAAAGCTTCGTGTCACGTCTCAGGGGGGTGCCTAACTTAAATATAAAATTTCAACCTCCTAGCTCTTTTCGTTCTTGAGATATTTTGTTCACAGACAGACAGACAGACAGACAGACACACACACACACACACACACCCAGAGACAGACCATGTCGCGAAAACCAGTTTCTTGGATTCAGGGGACCTCAAAACGTGAAGATCCATCAAAATCTCGACATCGAATTTTTGACATGAATCCAATACTTTCTCTATATATATATATTACATATATACATAGGTAAGAGAAAGTAAAATAAAAAATTTATTTATATAATAATTTTTACTTTCTCTTACCTATGTATATATGTAATATATATATAGAGAGAAAGTATTGGATTCATGTCAAAAATTCGATGTCGAGATTTTGATGGATCTTCACGTTTTGAGGTCCCCTGAATCCAAAAAAGTGGTTTTCGCGACATGGTCTGTCTGTGTGTGGGGTGTGTGGGTGTGTGTGTGTGTGTGGTGTGTGTGTGTGTGTGTGTGGGTGTGTGTTCAATTTTAAGCATGAAGGAATTGAGCTATGAGGCTGAAATTTTATATTTAAGATAAACACCCCCGGGACCGGAAAAATAAGCTTTTAATCAAAATCGGCCAAAGATTACTAGTACTTTACTGATGTACTTTTTCAGTTTTTTTCGATTTTCTCAAAATTTGCTCCAACGATTTTTTTTTAAATTCAAAAATCAATTATTTTTTAGATGCTCTTTAAAATGTATATTCTTATTTTGCCATTGAAATCTTCTGAAGACCACTTTACTCTTGTATTTCATAGGGAAGATAGGAGAAATGGTTGCCATGGTAACAAAATATAAATATTTTCCCATACTTATAAATTTTACATCTGAATTCATATGTTCCTTACTGTCGGGAACAAAATATATGTCGACACAAAAAATCTGGTGTGACAAGCACAGAACACAACTTTCGATTACCGAAGGTAAGAGAAAGTTGTGTGCTGTGCGCCAGTCACACCAGATTTTTATTATTTTTCATTTGCGAGATTTAATCAATTTTAATTTCTCGAATTTTTTGCGTTTAATTTAATTTGTTTTTTTTTTAAGGTTGTTCGGACATTAAAGCACTTTGGTAGATTAAAAGCTAATTTTTTTAATATGTTATTAATCACTATCAAATACGTATAAAATAAAATTTTGAAGCAGATCTGACACAGGGTTATCGTGTAATTAATTTTTTAAAAAATTGAAATTTAACATGTAGCCTATGGGGAATAACGACGAAATTCACACATATCGAATTATATAGGCATCTGTGCAAATGATACAAAAACAAAAAAACTTACATTTTATTAATTCACTTCCGAGGAATACGTTAAAAATAAAACCAAAAGTTTCTGCCGACCGCTTTTAAAGATATTTTAACAAGAAAGTCAAAAAATTCTCCAAAATGACAGTCGCTAATATTTAAAAATAATGAATTCTCGAGAGTCAGACCAGCCTGGCAACGTCGCATAGCATAAGTGTCTTATCTCTATGTCAGATACATTTTTTTTTTCAATTTTACAATATTTTTTCTCGCAAATCGTCCATTGTGTTTAAACTGATTTGCATTAAACATTGTAATATATTAAATAAAATAAAATTTAAGGCGTTTAAGATTTAAAATAGATAGTTGATGAATGCAATGTTGCCAGTTCTATATTACGTGAAATACTGCTCAAGTCGAAAGTCATTCATTTATTATTTTTGGTAATTAAATTATTAACTTAATCCAATTATAAACTATGATAGGTCACGACTAAATTATAATAAGGAATTTTGGCATTCAAATTTTTAATTTTATTTAAAAAAAAATTTAGATTCTATTATGACTTACGATGTACTATCCGAACAACCTTAAGCTAGAGAAAATTATTATATTTTACTTTCTCTTACCCAATATATGAAATATATAGAGAGAAAAAGTATTTTGTATTATAGAGCTTAAATATCTAGTCATGGCTTGGTTCCAATGGGGGGGGTTTGAACCCCCAAAACCCCCCCCCCGTGGCTACGCCTATGTATTATCATATATACGCAAGGAAAAAACTAAATTAAAATCAAATCAAAAAATTACAATTGGCAGAACTTTAAAAAATTTTACGGGATGAACGAGGAGAGTTCGACTCCCGCGAGCGCCTCAATTTTTTTTCTATTTACGAGTTTAAGGTAAATAATTAAGATCGTGAAATTAAAATTTTATTGAGAGATTAATTAGATACGATATTTAATATAATATAGATATAAAGTATATAACGAATTGTGGCTGCATCCTCTTTTTATATCATTAATTAATCTAATATAGATTAAACCTTATAAACAGCAAAATAATCCCTATAAAATAATTTAGGCCTACACACTGTATGAACATTTCATTCAAGTTCTAACTACGCTTATGATTTTTTTTTTTAAATGTATTAGGCCTAATGTTATATACTTGCTTAAGTATTCTACCTCAATACATGAAGGAAATAAATAAAAAATTTTATTTTTCTGCATGGACTGAACAAGGCCTCTCAACCCCAATCTATTTTAAATTCTACAGCCAACCTAATTCCTCCAAATGATTTATTTGTCAATGTACGTGTTAAAAGAATCATTCAAAAAGGTAAAAAATCTGGTGTGACTGGTCGCACAGCACACAACTTTCTCTTATCTTCGGTAATCTAAAGTTCTGTTCTGTGCTTGTCACACCAGATTTTTTTGTGTCGAGATAGATTTAGTTTCCAACAGTACCGTACATTCAAGATGTAAAATTTATAAACACGGGAGAATATTTATATTTACCATTTCTCCTATCTTTCCTATGAAGGTTAAAAGTAAAATATGCTTCAGAAGATTTAAAGAAAAAAATGAGAATATACATTTTGAAGAGCATCTAAAAAATAATTGAATTATGAATTTTAAACAAAATCGTTGGAGAGAATTTTGAGTAAATAAAAAAAAACTGAAAAAGTACATCAGTAAAATACTAGTACCTTTTGGCCGATTTTGTTCAAAAGCTTCGTGTTACGTCCCAGAGGGGTACCTAACTTAAAAATAAAATTTCAACCTCGTAGCTCAATTCCTTCATGCTTAAAATTGAACACACACCCACCCACCCACCCACAGACAGACCATGTCGCGAAAACCACTTTTTTGGATTCAGGGGACCACAAAATGTGTATATCCATCAAAATCTAGACATCTAATTTTTGACATGAATCCAATACTTTCTCTCAATAGATATATTACATATATACATGGGTAAGAGAAAGTGAAACCTATAGATCGTAGACCTATACGATGCTCAAATTTGATATTTAATAAGTAAGTTGAGAGCACGTTGCTTGCGTCTCGAGGTTGTCGATTTTTCAATAAAGGCTAGATATAAAGTACCAACTAGTTCTCTGCTTATTCAGTGGCTCATCTAGGAGGGAGGGGGGGGGGGGGAGATTTGGAGGTCAACCCCCAGGAGAGAGAACAACTAGTAGTTTAGTCCCTACGGAGGTTGTAAATAAGCCATAAGAATCCTCTTAATGCCTAATACAATGTGGAATTAGATTATATATTAATATTTAGAATGGGCGATTAGTCGAGTGGAAAAAGCAGTTTAGCTTATAATCCTGAGTTGAAGACAACTTGAGATCAAATTTCACCTCAGGAAAAATTATCCAACTCAATTTGAGATGCCATCTTCTGAGGAACGAAATGGGAACTCACCTCATGAATGTTGCTCCCAAGAGTCAAGGTTGCTGCTAAGAGTAACCAGTAACCACAACGTGTCAGTTCTGGCACTAATGACTGAAGAGAATATTTATTTTTTAAATAAAACTCTTAGTAATTTGAAAACGTTTTATTAGACACCTTTCAATAAACGTTTCCAAATTATTGAGAGTTTTATTATTATTTGTTTATTGACTGACTCTCTCTCTAATATAAGACTAACTTGTAAAGCATCGAATTTTTTATCGCAATACAGTAAAATCCCTCTTAACCGGCCTGGCCGGATACCAGTTTGGCCGGTTAATCCGAGTTTCATTTAAAAATTGATTTTCATTCATTTTCATTACACGTTTTTCTTTTCCGAACTGGCTCATTTTGGTTTAAGAGATCTCACGCCTCAGTAGTAGAAAATAGAACGGGAAGCAAGCGAGTAAACAAACTCGGGAACACCTTCACCATCTGAACAACATACAGTTTAATTAAAATAAAAAAAAAGTAATTTATTGGGCTATATAATATATGTAATAATAAAAAATAATTCATGATAAATATATGTAATTTATAATATTAATGTGATAGACTGGTTAATCAGAGGCCGGATAAAAGGGGTTGTACTGTATCTATTTTGTCATAGGCCTATATAAAATAAGAACAAAGATTCATTCTATTTTAAACGTCTTACTTTTTTTTCAAGTCCATTAACAAAAGCGAAGTAAATTTTAAAATTTAATATTAAATAGATATCATTTAAAGGAAGAGCAAACATATCGATAATGAGGTCATAATGACTGCCAAGCATATGCTTCAATTAAAAATAGATTAGACCCACCTTCGTCTTTTATTTTAATCGAATTTCTTTTTATTTGAACAAGAATAGAGAACGAGAGGAACTATTTATTTAGAGGCTTGACAAATTACTATCCATTTATTTGGTTTTTCAATTTATTATTATTATAGTTCCCCATCTAAAAGAGGGAGGTATTATTATTTTCACATTTTCGAAACGCAAATTGAGAAAAAGCCTAATTGAATATCCGCTCTCTTTTAGGTTCAAAAAAAAAAAAAATCGCTAGTCAAAAGGAAAAAAAAAACTTTTGTCTTTTAAATTTAATCGATTCCTGTTCCAACCAACATTAGAGGAATTTTCTGCTATTTTTTATTCTATTAATATTTTTCCTTTTGTGTAAAGTGGAGCAAGAGAGCTCGTTATAAGAATTGGAGTGGCCCCGCGTCACCTGGGACTCTCGTATCAGCCCAAGTATTCGGATACCAGAAAAAAATACAAATTTTCATAAAAATTAATATACGTATTTAGCTAATTAAAATGAAGCCTTTTTTTACCTGAAAAGCTTCAACAGAGGAGAAAGTGATTGAGCTTCTAAAATAATTAAGTCCAACGAGGTCCCACCTTTAAAAGATTTGAATTTGTCATGAATTTCCTGCTTATTAAGGACAATCTTTTTTTTTTAATTTGGATTAAAAAAATCACGATTTGATTAAACTAAAAAGATTTTATAAATGGAAAACTTAAATTCATCGGATAAATATTTTTAGAATTATAGCTCCTAAGTGAATTTCAAAAACTAGCTAAATTCTCAATCAATCAATCCGAGAATCGCTTGAATGATTTATTAATATAAAGCGCTAGCGGCTGACTTCCTGTCCCTGTGTGTATGTGCCTATCAGGGCGCTGAGTGGCCAGAATAAAAGGAAGTTGAGTCAAAGAGGAAAATGATGGGTATACATGTTTTGAGGTCCCCTGAATCCAAAAAAGTGGTTTTGGCAATTCAATTATACCCTACTGTCGGAAACTAAATATATGTCGACACAAAAAATCTGGTGTGACAAGAACTCTTACCTTCGGTAATCGAAAGTTGTGTGCTGTGCGACAGTCACACCAGATTTTTTTATTATTAATATCTAATCCAAGATTTAAATATCAGTAGGCCTACATTTATAATTTGAAAATGAATTAGAATTGATAAAAATTTCAATTGTTACTCACCAAATGATGGAGTTCTGGAGATAAAACCGACCAGCGCGGAGACCGAGATGCTCACTTTGGCGAATCTCTCGCCTTTCTAAGCCAAAGCCAATGCACCTAAGGAAGTTTGGTTTGGAGCCGCTCTGAACATGCTGTAACAAGTAAGAAAAACATGTAGATATACATATTCGTGTCTATGGGTGTGTGAGCACAAGGAGATTATTAGATAAATTCGTTCTGTCGAAAATTAAATAGATCAATATATCGACACAGAAAATCTGGTGTGGCAAGCAGAGACTTAACTTTCAATTATCGAAGGTAAGAGAAAGTTTGAGACCAATACCATTAGATTTTTTCAATTTTAGAATAATGGAGAATTTTCGAAATCGTAGGAGTGGGTAAAATTGTGTGATTTTAATAAATAAAAAACAATTTGTGAGTTTTATTTTCCGTATATTTCGGATGCATTAACACGATCCCTCATCAGCGGCTAAAATTATAAACAATATGAGTTGAAAAGACACAATGTACAATAATATTAAAAATTTTCTCAAAACACTATTTTATAAAATCATAATCTTACCCAACTCACACTATGAAACCACATAGGTGTTAACAAATTGTTTTATCGGAGCGATTCGTTGATTTATTGAGCACATACTTGGAAAGTGATTCAATTTTTAATATTATTGTACATTGTGTCTTTTCAACTCATATTGTTTATAATTTTCAGCCCTGATGAGGGATCTGTTAATCATCCAAATAATATCACCAAATTGTTTTTTATTTTTCCAAATCACACATTTCTACCCACTCCTACATTTTCTTTAACCACAACTTTAATTTTAATTTTCGAAATATTTCTTTAACTCAACTTATCAATAAATTTTCTTTCTTTGTGTTGGAGTTATATCAAAAGTTGATCATATTGATAATTTCAAATATGCTCAAACAGAAATTTTATTATAAAGCTGTGTTCGAAATTTAAGCCCAATAAATCCATTTATCTCCACCTCATATCCAATATTGTTTTTATTAAAATGAAAAGCAAAATTTTCTCATCAAAGTGTAAAACCCGACACACTAGACAAGATAAAATTTATATGATCTGACATGACACCCTAATTTTGGTGGGTGTCTTTTATTAGGGGGACGAGTTCTGTTTTATTAGAAACAATATTATTTTCGATTTGTTCTTTCTTTTTTTCTCCCCCCGTTTTGCTTTTGCCTCGCCCTTTTGAAATTGGCATTCCCTTCATATTTATGTGACTCAAGGTCACAACGAGGTCAAAAATTCAAGCTAATAAAAAGCGGGGATCGATATGAAGAAGATTCTTTCTTTGTGGATTTGATTTTAGGAGGGTGGCAATACTCACTCACAAGATATTGCCAATAAATTCCCAAATCAGATATTTACAGATTTGAATCAAACTGTAGCGCTTTTGTGTTATTAAAGATAAAGCAACCAAAGATGTCTAATAAAATCTTGGAAAACTATCACTTAAGGGTGAAACACCCGAAATCTAATTAGCTTTAAACTATTAATCATTGGCTCTAGTTGAAACATAATGTATTTAAATGAAATTAAAAACAATAAGTCATAAGTTTTAATGATTTATTAACATTGACACTCTGGTGCATTGGCGTAGCCAGAAATTTTTGATGGGGGGGGATCAAGAAATTTTTTTCAAAAATTTAAGATTATTTTAGGGTATTTATAAATCATTTTGGTTTGTTTTTTTAGCTAGAGTAAATTATTATATTTTACTTTCTCTTACCCTATGTGAAATATAATTTGTATTAAATATCTACTCATGGATTGGGTCTCATAGAGGGTTTGAACCCCCAAACCCCCCCCTGGCTACGCCTATGCTCTGGTGTCATCAGGGGCGCCGGAACGAATTTGAATCAGGTGGGGGGGGGGGGGCAAAAAAAATTTAGTAGAAAATTAAAATAATTTAATATGTTCAAATAGTATAAAACAAAAACAAATTTACTATAAAGCTTTAAAAATTTTAAATAAAATTAAAATTTTAAAAAATTTGTTAGTGATTAAATTTTTTTTTTTTTTTTTTTTATTTTTTTGGGAGGAAATAAATTTTTTTATTTTTTTTTTTTTTTATAAAAAAAAAATTTTTTAAAAATTTAAAAAAAAAAGGGGTGTTTAAAAAATTTTTTGGAAAAAATGAATTTCTTACACTTTTAATTTTTTTTAATTTAAAAGATTTTATTTTTAAAAAGTAAAAATGTATCATTTTTAAAAATAAATGAAATAAAAGAAGACATATTGCCCCCCTCTGCCCCCTCCTACAGGATGCCAGGGGAGGGCAATGTACCCTTGCCCCGGCCCCCCCCAGTTCCGGCGCCTATGGGTGTCATCTTTCAGAAGTGTTTTGACACACATGAGTTTCAAATGTTAATTTTTAACAAATCATTGAAACTTCTAACCTAGTGTTTGATTTAACATAACTTAAATAATTTCAAAAATTAAGCTCACGAGAATTATCAAAATTTCGAGGTTGTGGAGATATCCGGGAGAAAAGACAGGCCTATATTCACAAAAATAAGCTTAATTTTATTAAAATTTTCGTTTCAATTTAAGACTTTACAAATTTAATGCTTTTTCCTTCTTTTATGGTTATTTTGTTAGCTGTTTGTTTCTTTTTTTTTCTTTCCTTCTTTTTTTTAGAAAGTAATTTTCACAGTAGATATAATTAATGCAAATTTTTTTTAACCGCACGCACCCCTTAAATGGTTAATTTATTCCCTTGTTTGTTTTAAAGGCCCCCGCTTCGGTGGGTGATTGCCTCTTTTTTTTCTGAATTTCCGAGACCTTTTTTTTCTCTCTCTTTCTTTCTTTTTGGCTATTTAAAATGAAAAAGGATTTTGGGCTTTAAAAAAAAAAATAAAGTTACATCTTTATAAATAAAAATAAATGGTCATCCTTTTCGCATATTTTTTCTATTAATAGGTTTAAAAAAATTTTTAATTTTTTTGTCCTAAAATAATTTTATTTAAACATTTTTGATACCCTCGATCCCCTAGTCAAAATCCTTGGACATCCCGTTATTTCTCATCCTTTTAAAAGTTTTTAATGTAACTATTTTTCTTTTTAAATTTATTTAAGGTCTTTTTTGGACATCTAAGGCCATTTAGACCCCATTCCTATTTATTTCAAATGATTGTAACCCTATTCAAACGAAATATATTTTTCTCGCTTAGGACGGGAAGCGAACTCAGGACCCTAGGCACGAGAAGCTAATGTCTTCTCTCTGAGCCACGGGCCACGAACAAATGTAACTAAAACTAAACGAAGAAAAAATTTATAAATATATGCCAAAAAAATTTTAAAATGTGTAGGTTGAAATTTTATATTTTTGTTAGGCTCTCCCGAGGGAGAGTGAAAATAAGCTTTTAAACAAAATCAGCCAAAAAGTACTAGTACTTTACTGATGTACTTTTTCAGTTTTTTCGATTTTCTCAAAATTCGCTCTAACGATTTTGATTAAAATTCAAAAATTAATTTCTTTTAGATGTACCCTATATTCTCATTTTGCCCTCAATATTCAATATTGTTTGTTGTATGTCGACACAAAAAATATTGTGCAACCAGTCACCTCAGTTTATTATTTCTAAATTGTATATTAGTAGGCCTATCGATAAATATGAAAGAATCTTAAAAGCTGCCAACATTGAAAAAGACCGGCGTGTATATCCCTTTGTGTCCCTATTCAGACCTGCTGCGGGGTTGTGGATTCCTCGATCATTTTTAATCATTCTTACTTGGGCTATAATTAATTAAATGCAGGTTGACAATCTCGCTATCTCCTGTTGGTTTAGAATTGAATAAGTTACAAATAATCCACTACAGCTCCCTATTAGACGGTACTGATCTATTATTATAAAAATTACGAATCAATCCACACTAATCAGAAATAAAAAAAAAAATCTGGTGTGATTGGTCGCCCAGCACACAGCTTTCCGCCATAATGCAAGATGTAAAATTTATATACATGGGAAAATATTTATATTTTGCTACCATGGCAACCATTTCTCCTATCTATCAACAAGAGTAAATTCCAACCTCCTAGCTCTTTTCATTCTTGAGATAATTTGTTCACAGACAGACCATGTCGCGAAAACCACTTTTTTGTATTCAGGGGACCTCAAAACCTGTGTATCCATCAAAATCTCGACATTGAATTTTTGGCATGAATCCAATACTTTCTCACTCTATACATATAGAGCGGTAAGAGAAAGTATTAATTGAACATTAAAATAAAAGAAAAAGTTCTCTAATGTTTAGTGGTCATTTTAGATAGATGAATTAATTGAGCAGCAAATGTGACAACTATTTTCAAACAAATTAATAAAAAAAAAAAAAAAAATACCCCAAAGAAATCTAATCTAAAAAGTCATATAATGATTAAATTCAAACTTAGTTGTTGTTTTTTTCTAATTAGTTGGCCAAAAGCGAGCGTGATAGTTCTATTTTGTTTTTATTATCGTTTACTTAGTCCTAATTAATTTTGAATAGGTGCCGTAGGGTCGGGGAACATCTGTTTTTTTTTTCTGGGATGAGGGGGGAGTAGGCCTAGGGGTCATGACCCCCCATTGCGTTGGCGCCACCCGTCTCTTCGAAGATGCATTGGTCCAGGGAATGGATGCTGCTGCATTCTTTGCTCTCTCTCGCGCGCGCCGACAGACACCAGACGGGAAAGATTCGTATCTCTTATGGAGATATGAGAGAGCGAGAGAGTTGAACCCTCTCTCTTGATATTTTCTCAAACCACAAGGAATTCATCGGCCCATTTACAAAAATCATTTCATATTTTTTTTAAATATTTCTTCCCATCATATCGATTTTTCACTGTTTAGGGGTGATGGAGGAATTCATTTATAACAAAGTGCCATTGATAAATGCCACGTGATAACGCCCTCTTTTAATTTTTGTTATTATAGGTATTGTATTCATTTTTACCACGTGGATTTTGTACTGTAGCAATGTTGGTAACTCAAAAGAGAAATCGGCTTCATGTTACTGAATGCGGGGTGGCTACGTAGGGTTGTTTTTTAAGTAAAGTCGGGCCTGATATTAACAAACTCCTTAAAATGCTCAACCTTCATAGTTATGTCTTTTGAATGTTAATAAAAATATTCCTCAATGCGTTTTAATTGCTCCCATTGAATCATTCTTCTTTCATTCTTCATTTAAACTCAGAAATAGGATAGGGTCATATCCTATCTTACGACTATCATACTAATATATAAAGCGCTCGCCGCTGACTTCCTGTCCCTGTGTGTATGTGCCTGATCTCTCGCTGAATGGCCAGAGAGAGAGCAAGTGGACACAGCGAGGGAAATTTAAAACTAAGTCAGAGAGGGAAATTTAAATATTTCCAAACAGTGAGCAAGAATAAATCTGATGCATTTGCTTCCCGAAGGCGAGCAAGGGGGTCCAGGAGGCGCAGCCCCTGGCAAATGAAAAAGCCCGACGAATGCGGGTAAGTAAATTTAAGATGGGGGGGGGGGGGAGGCTCTAGAAAAAAGATTCTTAAAGTGGCAGTCAGCAAAATAAGGTTGAAAAATTATGGTTTAGGGCAGGGATTCCCAAACTGTGCGCCGCGGGGCCCTAGGGCCCTATTCTGCCCCTATTTTGCATATCTCATTACTTCTGTTTTCCAAAAAAAAGCATTGAAATATTTTTTTTAGAAAATATAGAAATTTTATTTAACTAAAGTTTGAACCCTTTGGTGTTTAGCCGCTGACCCGCTAGGGACGTGGTTCGCCAAAGGCGGACTGTGCAACTAGTATAATACATGTAAATAGCAATTTGTAATTGTAATTAAAAAGTTTGACTTTTTCAAATTAAATAATTAATAATAGAAAAAAAAGATGTAATTTCTTGTCTAACAAGTATTTGTGTGCACAATTATGAGTGAGTGGGTCCTTTAATGACCACTTACCTGCTGCTGGGGGGAAGAGGGGGGGGGGGGGATATTCTCTATTCAAATTAGTTTTCTATTTCAACAACAATGATGGTTTCAGGTTTCCTTTTACACCAACTGAACTTTTTATAGTTGCTGTGTACGCTGTTAAGTGGTTTAGTGCAGAAAGATCTTTATCTCTATATAAATTTTATTATCAAGAGGCGCCGGAACTTATTTAACGGCCTGGGAGAGATGAGAGGGGCTTGCTTGCTTGCTTCTTCGGTACATAGTTAGGGTCATTAACACCATTAGGAAAAATTTTGGGAGGTCTATCTCTCAATGCTTTCTATACGTCTAATTAGAAAAAAAATCTGGTGTGACTGGTCGCATAGCACACAACTTTCTCTTACCTTCAGTAATCGAAAGTTGTGTTCTGTGCTTGTTACAGATTTTTTTGTGTCGACATATGTTCAGTTTCAGTATTCAATTTTAAGCATGAAGGAATTGAACTACGAGGATGAAATTTTATATTAAATTTGGACACCCCCCTGGAGAGAGAAAATAAGCTTTTAAACAAAATCAGCCAAAAAGTACCTACTAGTACTTTACTGATGTACTTTTTCAGATTTTTTTTTCAATTTTCTCAAAATTCACTCTAACGATTTTGATTAAAATTCAAAAATCAACAATTTTTTTAGGTGCTCTTTCAAATGTATATTCTCATTTTGCCCTCAAAATTGTTTAAAGGCCACTTTACCCTTGTACTTCATAGGAAAGATAGGAGAAATAGTTGCCATGGTAACAAAATATAAATTTTACATCTTTAATTCTAATATACCGGCAGGCCGGGGAGCCTGGCAACGGAGAAGAGCAACACTCACCACAATCTTTGCACAATCGGTGATGCAAAGCGCGGCGAAAGCTCGGGATTAGTGACCCCGAGCAATCCGCGTGTGGAACGTTCCCCGGTAGCCATCTATATTATATATTTTAAAAATATATTAATAAATCTTCTTCTTCTTCTGTCCTCGCCTTTTTCCCGCGATGCGGGGTCGGCGGACCTCACTATTTCCCTCCAACCCTATCAAGCGTTTTTGCGACCGGAAGAAATAGGACAGGCCGGCCCGCCGTACGGTCTGACGCCTCTTGAAAAGAGAAAGGAAGAGACAGACATACAAAGAACTGAAGGACTGTCTGTCCCAGCTCGGGCAGCTCATGGTCGTCATCCACGTACCCACAAGATGTGGGCCCCTGAGCGAACAAATATATTAATAAATAAACATCCCTAAATGGCCTCTGTAGCCGAAAAGGGTTAAAAAAAAAACAAACCGGCGAAAACTAAATATATGTCGACACAAAAAATCTGATGTGACAAGCACAGTACACAACTTTTACCACTTTTACCCTCCGGAAAGTGAATGTTGTGTGCTGGGCGAGCAGTCTCATCAGATTTTTTTTACTAATAAGAAAAGACAGAAATAGCGAGATTGTAACTTCAGCCTCAAATAGAGAATTTTATAAGAATTCCTACAAAGATAGCAAGAGAAGCGGCGGATTCATTAGTTAAAATTTTTGCTGAACTTTTTTTTTTTGAATACATAATTAATCGATTGTTAGTAAAAGAACCATTAGTTACAAAGTAGAGGACAATACGTGAGAGTTGATCATTAATTTTCATTTCGTTTCTAAATGAAGAAATGACCACCCACTAATCTACAAAACTCACAAGGAGAATTTAAGCGACCACCTAATCTAATATCTACTAGGGATGTTCGATTATGGAAAAAAATAATCGATTATTCCGAGTAATCGATTTTTGGATCCGAAGTTTAGTAAAATTTCTCATTTTTCCCTCTGCAAAAATCATTTGACCTTTTTTATTGTATACGAGTCTCATCCCATCTTTTCAAACTACACTGTAAAAAAAATTTTGTAATTTTACAATTGTTTAGGAAGCATATTTCCTACACAAAAACATACTAAATTTAGTAAATCTTTGCAAAAACCATTTACAAATGTATTGTAATTTTCGAAAGCCGTTTGAAAATTAGAATGAAAATGTATTGTAATTTTAGAATGACATTTGAAAATTAGAGTGCAAATGTGTGGTAATTTTAGAATTCCTAAACTGCTTTCGAGAAAAAATACAATTTTTAACGAAAAATACTATACAATGTTTGTAAAATTACAATACATACTCTATTTTTCGAAGAAAATTGTAATTTTAAAATGTTTTTTGTTGTAAACATTTGTAAATTTAGTAGATAAATGCATAGTAGATATCATTTACAAGGGAAATTTGTAAATTTAGTATTCCAAAACACAAAAAAATTAAGATTTTTTTTTACAGTGTAGTTTTTGCCCGAAAAATAAACGATTATGAAAGCCTATTTTAACAAATCGATGACTAAAGAACATTCGCCCAACCATAAATTTATTTTACGAAAGGTTTAAAGGACGAAGAGCATTTAACGGATCCCTAAGTATTTTACAAAAAAGTTACAATAAAAAAAAAAAGTTAAACCTATATATTTTGTACACATCCAAATAGGAATATACTCTTACGTCTCCTGAATTCACTATTTTGGTTTATCACGAATTCAAGTACAAGCGCTGCCTGTTCTTTTCCTAATGGGAATCCCATACAACTCCTCCCAATCGCTTACATAAATTAAAATAAAATTTTACTAAGAATTCATTATTGATTGATGATCAGAATTCGAAACCCTTTTTTTTAGATCTCCTAGCATCTCTCTCTCTCATTTTAATATGCCTTTGGCAAAATGTAATAAATCTATTTCTATTCCATTTAAATTCTCACACAAAACAATTTTATAGTAATAAAGAAACCAACAGACATCTTTTTTAAAATTATAATTTAATTTGCTTTACCTTCTTTTTTTTCTTATTATTATTAAATTAGATTATTATTAAAAAAAAAGAGGTTTATTCAAGTTTTATAGTGAATTAATTCAAAATAAAGACATAAAAAAAGAAATGTTTTTATAACCCCATAGATGGATGTTTGAGTTCATCTTCTTCTCTGCCAACTCCCCCGCAGGGGCTGGATGCCTTTTTTTTTTTTTTTTTTTTTAATCCGTTGTCGCATTTGTTGGTCGGGTTGTTGTTGTTGTTTATTATTCAATCGTGTATGCGTGTGGTCCTTTGTCTTGGTGTGTGGTGCTCCGCCTCCCATCGGCTCCTCCCCCCTCCTCCGCCCCCTCCCCCCACCACCACCGCCACCTGGAGAACTCGTTACCGCCTTTCAAATATCAACAACAACAAACTTGTATTGAGACTTTATATGGACTTTTTTCAAAGTCGAAACCACGCCTCGAAAAAAAAGAGAGAGAGAGAAAGAGTTTGGATTACTAAACTAAAAAAAAAAATTAAAATGGCGGTTTGAGAATGAATAAAAAAAAAAACAAAAAAAACACTCGATTCACTTTTTCTCTTTTTTTTTATTAATAATTTGTGTCAAAACAAACACTTGCTCTTCTTTTAATGAGTTTTTTTTTTATTTTCATATAAATAATAAAAGAGCTCATTTGAGTAATAAATTTTTGCACTGAAGTGTACAAATTGGTTCATTGTTTGGTTACTGAAAGATAGGCAACCCAACTGACTAACAGCTTCTAATGAGATCTAGCAACTAGGCAAGTCTGGGCTGGAGAATAGAGGAACAGCCACCAAGATCGTTGCAGTGAAGCATTGCCGCGGAACCTCGGGTGGGTGGAACGTCACCCGGTCACCCTAAATGGCCACAATACCCAGCCGAGATGAAAAAAAAACAAACCCCGGAATCTAATTAATCTAACGTTTTGGAGTACGTACTTTAAAAGGAGAATGAATGGAGGTACACAGCCATCAAAACAAATAATATTTAAAAGATTTAAGCCTTATCAACTCAATAACAATATATACAATATATTCAAAGATAATGTGGAGGAAGCCCGTAATACAGATAGAAAATGAAGACTTGTTTTTCGCCCTTGTTGACGTTTTGGGAACTAAACGTCCCCCATCATCAGGACCTAAATTACAATCAATACATATTATCATATTGATGTGAATTAAAAAAAAGTTCCTGATAATATGTAGCCTTGATTGTAAATAGATCCTAAAGATGGGTGACGTTTAGTCCCCGAAACGTAGACAGGGGGAAATAAGATAAATCGGGCCGAAAGCAATTCTATTTATTTCATCTTAAAACATATATATTGAAAATAAAGAAAATATCTTCTTCTTTCTTCGTCTTAATCCGGGGTGCGGGGTTGGCGAAGGGGTTTTTGCGCCCGGGAAGGAATAGAATAGGTCGGCCCGTCGCACGGTCTAACGCCTTTTGAAAATATAGAATAGGCCGTGTCTTGAATATGGTTCCAATCTTCGGCGCGGGGCGTCGAAAGACGCTCTCTCCTTCTTGGACGCCACACAGAAGCGTGCAATTAGACTGATAGGTGATTTTACCCTCCCCGCATCCCTCCAGTCACTAGATCATAGAAGAAGCGTGTCTGCACTCTCTCTCTCTTCTACAGGTATTACCAGAGTCAATACTCTGCCGAATTAAAATCAATTATCCCACCCAATGCAACATATTCACGGAACACAAGAGAGGCATCTTCCCAGCATCCCTATGCTGTTCAGATCACGACTAACAGAACTAGTCAATTCCAATCTTCCTTTGTCCCCATGACCTCCCGTGATTGGAACAAGCTCCCTGCGTCTATCTTCCCGAAAACCTACAATCTTCAGACTTTCAAGTCTAACCTCAACAAGCATCTTCCCAGTTCCCGCAGTTGAGTTTCCCCTTTATGCTTCTCCTTTTGTTTTTATTTTCTTCCTGGCTGCATGTGGCCACTGGTCATTATAGGTCTTCGGACCTTATGAACTCATTCCAAAAAAAAAAAATTCTTGCTTATAATCAATCATAAGCTTGAACTTCATGGTATCATTTGTGGTTATTTTAAGAAAAATTACATTCACTTGACAAAGAATGCAAATAATTTGTAATAATAACAACTACAACTAATATGCTTTTTGAAGGCTGAAGTTGGCAGGAATGATCCCAGCCGAAACGTTCCGAATAAAGAGTGCTTAATCATTACAGGACTCAATTATTGGCTGCATCCTCTTCCCTATTCAACATCTTTTTCAACAATTAACTCAGTTTTTTTAAGCATAAGTGGAGTTGCATGATTGCAATCTCATCAAATCAAAGACTCGCCTCTTCTTTAGCGAAAATTAAAAAGGCAAAACGTAATACGATACTTGTTTTTGCCTCTTAAACGGAAACAAACTAAAAATTAAGTCTACTTCTGGCCATGATTATCTCAACAGGAAATGATAATTTCTTTAACAGAGAAGTTAATCAAACATTTAATCAACACCATCTGTAATTACTCATGATAGCAGGTAGCTACCAGTAAACGTCTCAATTGTTTGTTTGTTTTTTTAAAACTTGAAATTTTTTCGATTAGCTTGATTTTGTTTGTAATCTGAAACAATCTACAACAGAGTTCTAACAAGGGAAGGAATACGGACGCAATTCCTTCATGCTTTAAATTGAACACACACAGACAGACCATGTCGCGAAAACCACTTTTTTGGATTCAGGGGACCTCAAAACGTGTATATCCAACATAATCTCGACATCGAATTTTCGACATAAATCCAATACTTTCTCTCTATATACTGTATATATATGTATTTTAACATATACATATAGGTAAGAGAAAGTAAAAAGTATCTTTTGTGAGTAGGTATACCCAAAAATTCAATGTATCTTGTATTTCGATACTTTTTTTTAGTATGTTTCCCAACTCTGTCTACAGACACAAACTCACCCACTAAATTAATATTTTTTGACTCCCCCCCCCCCCCGTGGCCGAAGTGTTAATGATAGTGACGTGACAATTTCACTATTAGTAATCTTAAAAGTGAAGGACGCGGGTTCAAAAACCAAAAAGACTATTAAAAACTAATATAATTTTTTAAATAATTCTAGATTCAATAAGTGAATCGGTAAAATTTCAGTTTTAATTATAGACAAAGCAAATAAAAAATATCATTAATTTATTGAACGATTAAACTCGCAGTCAGTCCAGGTTACTTTTGTTAGCGCCTTATAAGATGACAAATATTAATAGGCATCTCTAACTTAATTATCTCATTTTTTCAAGTAATTAGATAGATCAATCTTCATACACCAGTAACGAAAAAAAAAAAAACATTAAATGAAAGTGAAAACAAAAAGTGTGAATAAGAAAATTAAAAAGGAGAGAAGGTGAAGTGGGGGGAGTCAGCAAACAGCAACACGAAAGTAACAACTCGAGTAATCAAATATGAGATCTTCGTTTAACATACATCGTAGGCGATGTTGATGTTCATAGAATAAATATTTATTTTTTTTACCTTCCGGCCTCAACTCTGAAATGATTTTATAGTGGTGTGATTAGAGATAATTATTAAATAAAATAATATTATAATAAACAAGAAGACATGTAAATAATCTTTGAGAGAGAAAAAATTGATCTGGCTCCGCATAATAAAATAAGTTAATTAAATAATCTCTAGTCCTAGAATCTAAAGGGAGGGGGGGGGCGAAATCTTAACAGCCTTATCTTCTTTCTTTGCCTTATCTCGTGAATTTAAATCTAACGAGAGACAGCTTCACAGTTTGACCTTTTATTATGCGAGGAGGGAAGATTACAATTTACAAAGAAAAACCCCTTCCCAAGTGGGAGTGCATTTTGACGTGACGTCTTAAAATTTAATAGTGAGGGAAAGTAGCCGATTATCGGATACTTTTTGTTTTTACTAAATAAACAAAAAGTACTAGCAACATGATTTTTGGCTACATTTTGATTTCTAAACATAATTCACTTATTTATGTACTAGACTAAACGATCTAGAAGCAATATTTCAATCACGTTAATTTTTTATAATTTAAAAAAAAAAAATTATATTTTTACACTTTTGAAAAATGGGCGCCTAATATCGGATGATGGGTTACCCCAATATCGGATAGGGGAATAAGCAGTGAAAAAAACATTTGAGAAAAAGCAGTTGAAAAAAAAGTTTATTAAGAGGTATAAAATTAGAGTTCAAGATCCAAATTTGCATCATATACTGTGCTGTGAGTCATTTGAAGAGTAATGCTCACAGTTAAAAGTTTTCCATCCTTTCTCATCTGATCCAGAACATTTCACTTCTTATCCACTGTTGGTCGTGTTTATCTTGCTTGTATGGTTGAAGACAGTAAATACACTCGTCTATGCTGTCCCCGTTGCCTAAGGATATCTGATATTAAGGACCCGAAACTATCCGGTATTAGGAGCCAACACGTTTTTACATTTTATGGAACCTAATCTCAAAACTATCACAGCTAGCTAAAAAAATAAGCAGGGATGGGCAAGTTACTTGATTTTGAGTAACGAGATACAAAATACAAATTACTTCAGATTTTTGTAACGAAATACAAGATACCAATTATTCACGGGTTTGTGTAACGAGATACAAGATACCAATTACGTATTTCAAATACATTGAAAATACCAATTACAAACAAATTTTTCCTTGATTTTAAAATTCTTTTTGGTGGGGTAATTCTGGAACCCTAAATAAATTTAGTTTATGAAAGTGGCAGCTAAACTTATATTGGAAACAGTGTTGGGAAAATTAAGCATATTTTGATTTGTCTACTTCATGACGTAGACAAATCCCTAGACAAAGTAGACAATGTAGACAAAGACGTAGACAATGTAGACAAATGGCTCAGCGCTTGTTTTCATTGGCTCTCATCTCAGATCAGTGATCTGTCATTTTTAGAAACAGCCTAGAAATTCATACACATAAAAATGTCTAAACGCGGAAGACCAATAAACAGATAAATAAATATTTTAATGAATTAAAATTTGAATTAGGGAAACAAAATGAAAAATATGTTGCAGTGTGTCTTTTTTGCAAAAAAAACCCTGCATAATACAGCTTCTAATATCTAATTCAAATAAAAGTCACTTAAAATTAAGAATACCGCCATTATCAACGCTGGCAGATGTTTCTTTTTCACCCAATATCTCCCTATATTTGATATTCCACTTTAAGCGAGAATATTGGAGTAAGGAACACTAAATTTTATATATATACAATTTATTTAGTGTACGTTACTCCAATATTCTCGCTTAAAGTGGAATAGAAAAATTGTAAAATCACTCTTTACCTATTGATTTCGGGTATATTAGTATCAAAAAATTATATTTATGACTATTCATAAAAAATTATGGTGTTGTTAGTCCCGCAAAATTTTTTAAATTTTAATTGTCTACTTTGTCTACATGGATATTGTTCATTTGTCTACATACATTGTCTACGCGTAGACAATTGCGTAGACAAAGTAAAGTAGACAATTCGCCCAACGCTGATTGGAAAATACCTTTGGAAAATCGAAAACAATAAAATTAATCATGATATTTAAAAAAATTTATTTATAAAAATATGAAAAAGTTTCAAAAAAAAACAAGTTTTCAAAAGTTTTGTCGGATAATCTGAACCTTGATGGCGAATGAATAAACCCGCAAATGAAAACAATCTTTCAACTGGGGCAGAAGAACAAAGATTTAGTCGTTGAGAGCTGGTTGAAAGAAGAAAGAAAAAGTTTTTTAAAGAGTGAGAATTTGGCGGTTTGATTGACTTCTCTTTACTGGTTTTTGCTAAGATTCAGAGCAGAGAACCCACACGACGATTACATACAGTAATATTAAATAAATTGAAAAGATTTAAGCTCCCACTGCAAGACTTTTTATACGGCGGCAAATTAAAAAAAAAAAGTATTTGGTATCCCGAATTTCAGATACCAATTACTAAAAAAATGTAACGAAATACAAGATAGCAATTACTTTGCCTATGCTGTAACGAGTTACAAAATACCAATTAATATTGTATTTGGTATCTTGTATTTCAAATACATGTAACTGATTAACGCCCATCCCTGAAAATAAGTGTATATTAAAATTAAAGTTCTTCTCCAATGTAATTACCACCATGGCAGTTTGAACATAATACTTTAGGTAGTTGTAGAATAGCTGTGAAGTGACTCCTCTACAATATTGATAAATTCAAAAACCTAACAAATATTTTTCACAACTCGCACTGACAACAGATAAGTCCACTCAACGTCGCTCTAGGATAGAGGAACCTAGAGGTACTAGTTACAATTTTTTTCGCTTCGCTGCAGCATACAGGAGAGCCAGAACCAGGGTATCCGATAATCGGCTACTTTCCCTTACTACGTGGCATTTAAGTAACTGGAAAAAGGTTATGGTTAGGTCATAGAGGAAAGTGTATGAGAGAGTAAAGGAGTCTGTATCAGTAAATTGAAATAAGCTCGAGTTCAAATCTCTCCGGGGCAAGCGTATAGATGGCCCTAAACTTATAAACAATTTTTAACCTGGAGCTGTCCATTTTTGATTGTGTTTGACCTGAGGTCTCTACCTACACTTTTGAAACTTTTGGAAGAGATAAGTCCAGGGCCATTTTTATCAATGGGCATAGTGGGTACTGGCCCAGGGCGCCAAATTCTCAGGGGCGGAAATTTTCTGCAATTTTTTCGCAATTATTATCTATGTGTATGTTTATGTAAAAAAAAAATATGTTTTTGTTCGACTTAAAATATTTTTTCAACTCTTCAACCCTTTTTGACCTCAATTTCCATTAATAAAGTAAATCGATATAGACATGTCAAAAATTTTGCCATGAAGCATCTGCTTTGGGAAAAAAATTGAATCAGAATGAAATCGCTTTCATGATTATTTTGTGGACAAAAATTTTAAAAAGAGTCGATGCCACGAACAAAACTTTGCAGTCTGTAAATATAAATCTATATACAGCTGTGGATCTATATTCTTCGTTGGAAAAATATCTTCAAACATTGCGAGATGGCGGCTTTCAGGAACTGTATGATAAAGTTCCCATCGTGACCAAAAATAATTGGGAAAACGAAAACGTTTCAAAGCGTTCTCGAAAATTGAAGAACTTTTTCGATGAGAGTACAAATGAGGGAAATCTCTTTCAATACAAAGCAGAAAATGGATTATGAGTATTTCAATCCTATACTCAGTGGCGTCATTTCAACTTTTTCTTGGGGGGGGGCAAATTTTTTCTTGGGGGGCAAACATTTTTTTTTCTTAAAATTTACTTACAAATGGGTACTCAAATTTGGCCAAAACATATTTAATTTAATTAATTGTTTAATTTTGTACAGTTTGTATACTCGTAGATGTATTTTGGAGTATTTTATTTAGAATAATATAAAATTTTATAAAAATCAGAGCCCTTGGGGGGGCAAATGCCCCCCTGCCCCCCCCCCCCAAATGACGCCACTGCCTATACTCAACAATTTCATAAATGAGCTTCGAAGGCGAAAGAACGCATACTTCAAGATTTGCAACATGTTTGGCTTTCTTCTCAACTTGGAAAATGCTGAAAACGATTCCATCAAAAAAGCATCCCAGTCACTAGAAGAAAATTATCCAGATGATTTGAATTCTGAGACTGTCTCAGAAAGACAGACTGTCTCAGTGAGACAGATGAAATCCAAAACGAGGAACACTCTTTCAGCTGAATCGATTCTGGAAAAAGTTATCATCGAAAAACGCATCATTTCATCTTTTCCGAACATCTACACTGCTCTGAAGATATTTATCACAATACCTTTGTCCAATGCGACTGGAGAGAGTTTTTCTGCCTTGAAACGCATAAAAAACTATTTAAGGAGTTCTTTGAGTCAGTGGAAACTCAACAGTTTGGCCGTCATTGGGATTGAAAATGAAATCCTTGAATCAATTAATGTTGATGATATTGCTGATAAATTTTCGAGTCTTAAAGCACGACGACAGAACATTGGAAATATTAGACGCATTTAAAATTGCTATTAGTTTAGAGAATGACTTTCAATTCAAAATTCATTTTCTTTGTAAAGATTTGTACTCATTAAATTTAAAAGTTTTTACAATAAAAAATTTGCACTATGTGTATATCTTATATTTTTGTGCCCAGGGCGCTTAAAGGGGCAAAAATGGCCCTGGATAAGTCCACTTGGAATTTGTTTCATAACAAACATTTCATCAAAAACAAAAAATGTATTGTTGTTATTATTTGATTTATTCGCACAGAGCATGCCCTGTCCTTCAAGTTTCTTATAGTCTCTCAGTCTCAACGACAGACAAGAAAAGCACGACGGATAATAATTTGAAATAATAGTTAAAAAAAAAAAGACAGGAAATCTCTCTCTCTCTTTTTGGGTAATTGAATAATAATAGATGACAATGTTGGAAGTCTAATGATATATCAAAGCATAAAATTTATTTATTTGTTCAGAAAGGTAACCAAGTAATTTGTCATTCATTCAGTTGGGGCGGGGTGGGGGGGGGGGGCTGAGAATCATTGTCATTGGATGACCAAACGGACTTTTGCCGTTTAATTCTCTAATAATAATAATGATGCTGGAACTGATTGGTCATTTCCCGCTATGCAATTTCATATCCATTTTGTTTCATATTATATTATATGTATATATATATGAGAGAGAAAGGGAGAGGGAATATCAGTTTGCATTTAATTCTATTTCAAATAGGATGAGATTATTATTATATCATATCAATAGGCCTATATAATTTTTATCATTAAAACTTTTAATGATGATGAATAATTAAAACATTTATAATTAAAAAAAAATAATATTTTAATAAAAAAGAGATTTTCTATTAAAACAAATAAAATATAAATATAACAAAATAGCCTTGGGGAGTGTAGGTATTGTTTTTGTATTTAATACAGCGACTTATGGGCATCAACCCGGAAGTTATTCTTAGCGAAAAGATATGCTGTTAAAAATTATAAGAAATATTTTACGTTTGAATATTAGGATAAATAAATGTCACAGCAACTATATTTTTTTCTTTATTTTATTCACCCAACGCGACGTTTCGGTCATATATGCGACTATCTTCATGACTGGGGTTCAGTCAAAAGAAAGTTCTCCAATGTTTTATGGAAGTTACGAAATTAAAAAAAAAAAAAAAAAAAAATAAAAAAAAATTAAAAGATTATCGTATTCCATAATTCCTCGATTAGAGAACAGTTTCAATTATTTCAATTCCACAAATTAGACTATTCATGATATTGTTATATATTTTTCATGCAGGAGCGGATCCAGAGGAGCTTTTGGGGGAGGGGGGGGGGGGGGGGGTAATCCTCTCCAAACTAGGACATCCTCCCTGGCATAAAAGAGGTTGGTTAAAAGGAACTAGAAATAAGGATTAGTTCAGTAGCTAGAAACGAATGCAGGAGGAGTAGTGATAGGATGATGTAACTTCATGGGGTGTCGGTAGATGGCTACGGCCAGAGGCCTGTTTGGTTTGAGGTGTGTGTATTCGTACACGGAAGCCCCTCGGGTAAATAAACGGAGATCCCAATGGGAATTTCAAATAAATAAATTAATTAATTTTTTATGCTATTTTAAGAGATGACTATTTTTTAGACATCTTTGGCCATACACGATTATTCTAATTACTATGATACAGGCACACTTGACTAATCAGCGAACCACGGACTCTTAGATCTGAAACTTTTCTCTCAATGGCAGAGATTTTCAAGTTTCTGTGACATTTCCCTTCACGCAACACTGATATTTTGTCTATACAATAAACTAACCATTTTAAGTTGATTTGGCCAATTGATTTATTTGGTTGGATCAATGACGTCATGGTTTATCGCTTGCATGTTCAGTTTGCATTAAAGAGAAGAAGAGTGAGGGGGAGGGGGTGGAAGAGACGAGGACGACGAAGAGGACGAGGACGATGTAGAAGAAGAAGCGGGCGTGTTTGTCAGTCATCTATCTTACTGAGGGGGTTGTTTATTCGGATGGCCCTTTTGAGGCCTTCTCTTCGTTTGCTGTTGCTCCTTTTATAGAGGTGAAGGGGTGGGGGTGCCACCAAACCAACCACCCCCCTCACACGCACACACAGATACAATATATACTATTTGCCTTTTGGCCTCCTTAACAAGAAATGTCGATCAATTCAAGAGAGTATATATAGATATTGCAATGAAAATTTAAGAAAGATCTCCATTTATCATCATTTTAAACACTTCACAAAAAAATGTCCAATTTTAGCCCTGTTTAGAGAAAAGGCGCGATAGACTCGAAAAGTAGAGGTTTTTCAGCAGACTTGCACCTGACTTGGGCAAGCTACTTGAGCTTTGTAAACCAGACAATTGTGAGTTTTTTTAATCTTGAGCGGGATGCACGAAAGTCGCTGCGACGCAGACTTGACACCCACCAGTTCAGTCAGAGCCCCTGCTCAGCTCGCACTCTCCTACCCAGGGCCCAGGGTTCTGAATTTTGGAAATTAGATGAAAAATACATGACTGTAAAAAAAAATGTGTTCAACTGCAATGGATGACCTAAAAAAACGTTAGGTATCAACCACCTGAATCTGGCCCAAGGGAAAAAAATGTTTAATCAAATATCAACACGTCTAGATTCTAGAGGCGAGTAGGCCTATCCAATATATTTTTATTGATTTTCTTGTGTTCTCTATAAATATAAAATAAATCAATACCTTCTCTGTTTATCATTAATAAACATGATATTTATTATTAATATTTTACATGCAATCCGTTTTAATGTTTTAACACCTTATTTTTGGAGAAAGAAGCGAAACGTCGCAGAAATAGGAGAAAAGTGTTTTTTTTTTTTTTTTTTTCAAAAGGTTTATTTCATATTTCGACTGTGTTCACCTAGTCAAATATCAACACCAAAAATGGTCCTATTCTGATGCATTAAGGACCCGTGCAATTATTGTATTAAACAAAAACACATTTGACAATGTTCGTGCGATTGGTTAGATTTTTTTCGTGGTTTCAGAATTCAATAATCTTTCAAAATCACCCTGTAGAGTCTACCAGTCAAGAAATATTTACAAAAGTCTAAAATGTCCTGAAAAGTACATAGGCCTACTCTATACAGACACACACACACACACATACTCCCCTAAAAAAAAATCACAAATCTCCACCTGCGCTGACGAAGCTAATAGAAGAATTCCTCCGCAAAGTTTTTCTATTTATTATTATTAATATTTTTTTAATTATATTGATATGAATTATGGAATTTTTTTCACAAGTTCAGAGATCGCCATCATCATTCATCTTTCCAATTCGCTACTTGTTTGATTTTCTCCGAAATCATATATCATAAATTATTTAATTTTTTTTTTTTTTTTTTTTTTTTTTTTGCAATCAACAATATATAAAAGATGAAACGAGAAACCGACTGAAAAGTCAAATTAAAATTTTATTCGATCAATTAAAGCCTTAGAATAGAGGAGAGTGGGGGGGGGGGGGAGAGAGAGAGAGAGAGTGCATTTTGACACGTAAAAGCAATTCATTAAATTCATTCCATTTATTTTTTCTTTTCTTTCAATTTATTTGTCTTTTTTTTAAATATTTTAATTGTTAAAAAGTTTGATTTTAAAATTATTCATTTAATAATTCTTCTATAGGCATGTTTTTTTAGGGTTTTGATTAAAGCAGGCCTACATATTCTAAATAGAAAGCATTGTTAGGCATATTAATAATAATGGTCTTTTGGATTCATTGTTATATATAAAAACATAAGAGAGTAGATTATGCATTATTTAAAATAATAGGCCCCCTTCGGGCTTGGTGTAGAGGTTAGCGTGCTAACCTTCTATACCGTGGGTCGCGGGTTCGGTTCCCAGGCAGTCCGATGATTTTATTCTAAGCCATTTGGATACCAATTACTAAATAAGAGTATCGTTTAAGTCTTATATGACCTGAGTTGCCGTGAAGACTGTGTATATGTGTGTGTGAATGTGAGTGTGAATGGGAAAAAAGTGTGAGTGTTTAAAAAAATTAAAATAAATAAATAATATGGTTTTCAATTTCTGCCGCAATACGTAAAGAGAACCCCCCCCCTTTTTTTTTTTTCATTTACTCGTGGAGATGTTTTCAATTTTGAGACTTCTCATGAATTTTATTGGATATCTCCACCAATTTTCTAAAAAGTTGACACTAAAAAATTACAAATTTCTCAAATTTTCCAGAAAAACTTATTATTGCTTCACTTCTAATTAACTTGCTATCTCTCGGATACGCTAGTTGACTAGACCTTTTGAGTTTTTTCATATCTATTTAAGCTAATCATATGATTAAATAAAAGCCCAGATAGTAGTTAGCTAAGACCCAAAGTTCGGTATAAGGGTTTAACTACGGGGTGAAATTAGGAACTTAAGCCTTTTTTTTAGAAATTTTTTATACTTTTGTTAAAAAAGCTTTAATTAATTTTAATAATTTTTATTAATCTTCTAACTTCACTTTAAACTTTCCCCATATCTCAGATAGCTAATTATATCCAAAAAACTAATTCTTTTAACTCTTAGGTTAAGCGTGTTCTTGTTTACTATATCGATGATTTGCTATCTGTCGGATAGGTTTGCTAGTTGACTAGACATGAACCATTTCGGCTATTACCGGGTATATGAATGCATTAGGTATTGTACAATAAATTATTTATTTATTTATATCCTCTTCCTCTCTCTATATTTCCATTAAACAATCTAAATATTTTATTGATTTCTCTCTCTATCTCTCTTTTTTTTTAAATCATCTGATTTTGAATTCACTCGAAATTCATGTCGTCTTAGAAGAAGAAAAAAAGAAGATTTAAGACGCGTGGGTGGGGGATGAGAGAGAAGAGATGGCGAACGAACATTTCACGGAGGTCTTTTGTCTATCAGTCTGTCTGTCTGTCGCTCCGGTGAAAAAATAAGACAAAAGAAGAATATAGCTGCCTCGCGAAAGAGAGAGATCTTTTTTTTCTCCTCTCTATCTAATGAATAAAACACCAAATGAAAATGGACGAAAGAAGAGAAGAGCCCCCCCCACCCCCCACCCCCCGCTTGTTTGTTTCTTCAAATGAGAATGGGAAGAATGCTAACAAAAAATAAAAACAAATAAATAAGACATCTGATTTATTTTTATTAATTTTTAGATATTGATAACATAAAAATAGTTGAGATGATTTTTTCAAGTGCCAAAGAGAAATGACTTAATCAATTAGAGAAGAGAAACATCAACCCCCAAATTATCTCTACTCACCAGCATCATCCAAATGCCAAAATAAAAAACTTTTAATAAAATTATATTTTTATCTTTTTACTCCTAATTTTGGGCTAGTGGTAAAGGACCCGCTTCTTGTACTAATGATGACCATCCCGAACAAAATATTTAAATTTTATGGGCTGTCAATTAATTTAATTTAAATAGGCTCAGAAAAAAGAAAAAAAATTATTAATAAAAGTAGATTTATAGCTGGATGAAAGTTGTTGATGAGTAGAAGAATGAAAAAAATCTGGTGGGATTGCTCGGACAGCACATTTTTTATGTTGAGATATATTTAGTTTCCGTCGATATATTAGAATTCAAGATGTAATAAAATTTATAAAAATATTTATATTTTGCTACCATAGTAATCATTTCTCCTATCTTTCCTACAAAGTACAAGAGTAAAGTGTGCTTAAAAAGATTTCAAGGGCAAAATGAAAATATGCATTTTAAAGAGCATCTAAAAAATAATTGTTTTAAGAATTTTAAACAAATTTGTTGGACTGAATTTTGAGAAAATTGAAAAAAAAAAAAAAAACTGAAAAAGTACATCAGTAAAGTACTAGTACTTTTTGGCCGATTTTGTTCAAAAGCTTTGTGTCACATGGCAGGGGGGAACCTAACTTAAGTATAAAATTTCAAACTCCTAGCTCTTTGCGTTCTTGAGATGCCCAGGTATATTTGTATTACAAACAAAAGATGATAGTTTGGTTGCCTAACAACAGGCGCAATTTTTTATATTTTAAGAAATTAAACTAAATAAAAGCCAGGGGGACCTGGTTACGGAGTAGACCAATATCACACTACAATTGTGGCGGTTAAGGAATGCCTGAAGCGGCGAATCCTCTGGTGGGTGGCCCTGAGTGTTCAGCGTGCGCGTGTCGCGATTTTGATGGATATACACCTTTTGAGGTCCCCTGAATCCAAAAAAGTGGTTTTCGCGACATGGTCTGTCTGTGTGTCTGTATCCAATTTAAAGCATGAAGGAATTGAGCTAGGTGGTTGAAATTTTATATTTAAGTTAGACACCTCCTTGGAGGCCCCCGTGCTTAGTGTAGTAGGTAGCGTGTCTACCTCCCATACCAAACTTCGTGGGTTCGGACCCCAGGCAGTCCGATGATTTTATTTAAGCCATTTGATTGCCAGATGGGTTAAAAGTATGAATATTTATAAAAAAAAAAAAAAAAAAAAAACCCAGGAGCGTGAAAATAAGCTTTTAAACCAAATCGGCCAAAAACTACTTATAGGCCTACTTTCAGTTATTTTTCGATTTTCTCAAAATTCACTCCAACGATTTTGTTAAAATTCAAAAATCAATTATTTTTTAGAAGCTCTTTAAAATGTATATTCTCATTTTGCCAATGAAATCTTTTGAAGACCACTTTACTCTTATACTTCTTAGGAAAGATAGGAGAAATGGTAAATATAAATATTCTCTCATGTTTATATATTTTACATCTTGAATTCAAATGTACTGTACTGTCGGAAACTAAATATATCTTGACACAAAAAAAATCTGGTGTGACAAGCACAGAACACAGCTTTCGATTACTGGAAAGACCAGTCACACCAGATTTTTTTTTGTTTTATAAATTTGTATTGCGTTTGTTTGGGCCGAGCTTCGAGGGCTTGGGCCTTTAAGTTGGTGGTGAATGGATTTATTTATTTTTTTAATTCAAATTTTATATCAAAATTGTAGTAGATGACGTGAAATGTTTAATTTGCTTTGGAAAAAGTTTTAAACGGATCATTATTTTGAATATTGACTCGCTTGCCCAGATCTGTTGAATGATAATTGCTTTTTAGATATTTTTTTTATTTTTTTTAAATAATTACTAAAGTGAAAAGAGAGGCTTTCTTTTTTTTGGCAATCTCTCTAAGTATGTGGTGGTCCAAGAGTTTCATTCGTATCTATCGTTTTGGACCCATTTATAGGCAAGAGAGAGAAAGGGGAGGGTTTGTGTTGTGTGTGCACTAACGCAAGTGAAACACGCGAAAAAGAGACGTCCAACAAAAGTATGTATGTTGCAGAGCACAGGCAGGCACCCACCCTCACGTCGAGTCGTTTCCTTCCAATTTTCATGATTCCTCCTCCCTTGCAGCCCTTTGTTCCCATCTTGGTGTGGTCCAACCTCTCCGGCCCTTTTGTCCATTTGCCATTTAAACGCTCCTCTCTCTGGCTCTTATTGCAATCATTCTAATGGCTTTAAAGAGAACATATGAAAATTGAATTGGGAACTTTGAAAACTTGATTATCTAGATTGTACTTTAGAAATTATAGTAAAAATAAATAAATATTTATAATGATAAATAAATTTCGGCAATTAATTTTATTCAGGTGGGTAAAAATTATTTCCAAATATAGCTTTCCTTCATTAGTTGATCTTTAATTGTACAGTGAGGGACAATATTAAGTCCCGCCCATGCGTTTTCTACTTGTGATTATTTCATTGTTTTTATAAAAGAAAATTAAAATCTTTATTCGAAATTTTTTTGGGTTTGAACCATGAAAGTTTCCATTAAAAAATTTATAATATTTAAAAAAAAATGAAATAATCACAAGTAGAAAACGCATGGGTCGGACTTAAGATTGTCCCTCACTGTACATCGCGTTTGCTCAAACACAAAAATCTTAGAATAATAGGTCATATAGGCCACCTGGGTGAGGGGACGGACCCTAGAGTCCAAATCTATATTGGTTCATGAAAAAAAAAAATTTTATAATATTTTTTACTTTCTCTTATTTTTATCAAGTTTTTCCCCTTTGAAATACATAAATTCGGATTTAAAATTTAAACTTTTTATTAAGGGGGTTCAGGAGGTAGAAGTTAAGCATGTTTTTTCCTATTACGAAAATTTGCCAAGAGATGTCAGCATGGTAGCTAATCATTTAATGGATTTGGTTGATTTCCATTGATCTTTTAATAATAAATACTTTATAAATGTTATTATATATTATGTATCTTTTATAAAAGCATAAAAATTTATAAATATAGGCCATATATAGGCTAATTCTATATCGGTTGTTAGACTAGCCTGCCATCTTTTGCAAGAGTGATGAACTAATTGACAGATAAATTTTAAATATATCTACCAATCTTATTTTAAAAATTTTTTAATTAATATGTGATTAATAATAACTAGAGACCGGACAAAAAAGCATAAAAAAATGGAAAAAAAGTGCTTAAAAAAGCACAAAAATCTTGAATAATAAGTTGTTAAATAAGCATAAAAGTTGAAAAAAAGCATCTAATAAACAATTTTTACTCATACCAATGGCGTATACAAATTTTTTTTTAAAGAAAAATTGCGAAAAATTTCGTTTTTGCGGAACCAAATTTTTTCACCCTGATGAAAAAATTTTTTTTTCCAGGGCTATATTTTTTCGCACTGCGGGGTTTTTGAAATTTTTTTTTTTTTTTTTTTTTTGGGGGGGGGGGGGGCCCTCCCCCCTCTTATATGCGTCCCTGGTGTATGCGTGTGTGAATGGGAAAAAAGTGTGTTTTTTAATAAAAAAAAAAAAAATTATAAATATTCGTAAAATAAGTTCAAATAAGCATGAAAGGGAAAAAAAAGCATGAAAACTCAAAAAAAGCAAAAAAAGCATAAAAAATGCAATCTCAATGCACTTAGTTTTTCCTAATTCGTATAGAAATTAAATATCTAATGGTTGCTTATAAAATTGAGCAATAAGCATTTTGCTTAAAATCCGGTCTCTAATAATAACAATAAATTCATTTTTAAATTTAAAAAAATTAAAGATTATTGGGACAGATTGTTTTTTTGTATTTGCTTGATAACAAAAAAATTAATTACGATAATTTTTTAATAAGTCATTAAAAAATTATAGCTCGATGTCCCAATAATCTCTTATGAATCTAATTCATTTAAAAAAAAACCGCATTGAAAAATTCCTTATAATAATCTAGTTTTTTTTTAAGTATGTTTAGAAGTCGCTCCTGAACCCCCTTAAAATAGAGCTCTTGACAGTCCTGAATATATACAATTTTGTTTACTTTAGGACAATTAATGAAGTGTAGTCATAGAAATAAAAATAAAATTTCAAAAGAATATGGCCCGAATATAATGGTGCCGAAAATTGAAATGAACGAATTAACAAACGCATAAATGCCGATGAGACAAAGTAAAAGGATGGTCAAGTAAAAGAGATGGTCAGAGGCTTCATTTCAATTTTTCCTTAGGAGGGGGGCTATTATTTCTAAAATTTACTTACAAATAGGTATCTCAAATTAGACCAAAAGGTATTTAATTTAATTAATTTTTTTTTTTTTTTTTACAGTTCATGGACAGGTAGATACGAGTATATTTTGAAATATTTTATTTAGAAAAATATAAAATTTAAAAAAGATCAGAGCCCTTGGAAGGGGCAAGTACCCCCTGCCCGCCCCCCCTCCCCCCTCCCCAAACGATATCTCTGCAAGGAGTCATACATAGCAAGTGAATAGACTTACTGCACAATTGTAGAACAAATTTGTTAATTAATTCAGACTGAAATTAAGCAGCCTAGACTCATCTTTGAATTAAATGATGAATCAGGCAAAGAACAAGCAAAAATTTTATAATCTTGTCTGATAATTGAAAAATTCCATTAAATAGCTCGACCGAATTCGTTTTACGTCTTATTACTTTCTCTTACCTATGTATATATGTAATATATATATAGAGAGAAAGTATTGGATTCATGTCAAAAATTCGATGTCGAGATTTTGATGGATCTTCACGTTTTGAGGTCCCCTGAATCCAAAAAAGTGATTTTCGCGACATGGTCTGTCTGTGGGTGGGTGGGTGGGTGGGTGTGGGTGGGTGGGTGTGTGTTCAATTTTAAGCATGAAGGAATTGAGCTAGTAGGTTGAAATTTTATATTTAAGTTAAACACCCCCCGGGACCGGAAAAATAAGCTTTTAATCAAAATCGGCCAAAAATTACTAGTACTTTACTGATGTACTTTTTCAGTTTTTTTCGATTTTCTCAAAATTTGCTCCAACGATTTTTTTTTAAATTCAAAAATCAATTATTTTTCAGATGCTCTTTAAAATGTATATTCTCATTTTGCGATTGAAATCTTCTGAAGACCACTTTACTCTTGTATTTCATAGGGAAGGATAGGAGAAATGGTTGCCATGGTAACAAAATATAAATATTTTCCCATACTTATAAATTTTACATCTGAATTCAAATGTTCCGTACTGTCGGGAACTAAATATATTTCGACACGAAAAATCTGGTGTGACAAGCACAGTACACAACTTTCGATTACCGAAGGTAAGAGAAAGTTGTGTGCTGTGCGCCAGTCACACCAGATTTTTATTATCTTTAATAGATGATATTTGGGTTGCCTGACTAAAGGCGCTTTTTTCTACATATTAAGGATTTTAACAATAAATAAATTAGTGATTAAGAAAATAAAACTAATACGGTATTTCTATTATACTACAAGTATTCTGAACTCCATGCTGCATATTTCCTCCATCCTCTCCATCCTGCATATTTAAATGCTCATTAGAAAACATGCCGGTGCAAATATTTCTTTTTTCTAGAAACGCTTTAAAAAACTTGAATGATTTATAATGATTGAAATAAGAGATGCTGTTTATCAACCATGGCCTTATGAAACTCTAGTGAGCAAATTAAAATTTTTCTCGGAAGATGCGTTTGATTGCAATAATTCGCCTAGCCTTAACTTTCAATTTCCTTACACAAGGACTAACAGATAACAATTTGGTGTGATGATCGACGGAAGAAATGTGACCGAAGTCATAGGTCGATAGGCTGGAGAATCTGGGGTCGATTCAGAGTAGTCTACCCAGCATGAGCGTAACTAGAGAAGCCATCCTCGCTGGGGGGGGGGGGGCATGAGACCAGCTATCCTCCGGTGGGCCTGGAAAGCCCCATATTTTCTCAATTTTTCTTAGGGCAAGGAGCTTTCTGGGGGGAGGCCACGAGCCTTCTGGGGGGGGGGGGGAGCAGGCCCGGCACCCCCCTAGTTACGTCCATGTCTACCAGAGAACGTTGGTCCCACCAGTAAATAAATGAGTTAAATAATTAAAATTTTTTGTCAAAATATGAAAGAGCGTTTGGGGGAGGGGAGATGATAAATTCTTCATTCCAAACATAGAGTTATTTTAAATATTTGAATTTTCTAAGATTTATTATTATTATTATGATACAAATTATAATAATAATAGAAAAACGAATTGTCTTCTTTTCTAATAAATAGAGCATTCAAAATAGCAAAAAATGATTTTATTTATTATTTAATTTAATATTTATTTCTCTTTAATAAGCCATTTATTATCCTTTAAATTTACCGTCACTTTGCGTGTTTGTCTAAACGTCCATGTGTTGGTTGTCATCTAAGGTAAGGTAAACCTAAAACCACCTTCGAAAAGGGACGAGTAAGAGATGTCTCCGAAAGGTACCAAATGCAAAGGGAGAGAGAAAAAACGACAAAGTCGATCGACGTCGTTGTCGTCGCAGAGGGCAATTATAAACCTATTAATATATCAAAGAGACAAAATGATATTCAGGAAAGAGAGAGTGGGTTAATAAAATAGGATGTAAATGGATGACAGGATGATTTAAAGTTTTCTCTCTCTCTCTCTCAAATAGGGGCAGATGTCACGTGATTTGGTGCCAACTCGTGATACCTTTTCCTATTTGTATTCCTCCTCCTTAACTTGTTTCTATTCTGAAAGGAGTCAAGAAAGTTAACATATTATTATTATACCTTTTTTTTCTAACCACATTTATCTTTATCAAAACATACAAATCTACAATTAAAAAAAAAGAAGAATATTATCATAAAATGGATTAGGATATGATGACATGAATACATTTGTGGAATTGAACAGCAATTTTAGTTAGGAATTCGGACTTGGAGATGACAAATGAGACGACTGTGTAGAGGACCAAAAATATTTGGATTTAATGGAATTTGCCAATTGTGGCTTCTTGGATAGAAGATTTGGAGAAAGAAAATAAGCAAAAGGCGATGAAGGATGAAGGAATCAACCTAATGATATCAGGGCATACAACAATGAAAATAACAAACCTTATTTGTTCATTAGATTATTTATTCTTTTTAATATCTACTTATTAAATCATAATATATAAGATTAAAATAATTTATATAATAGAGATCGTTAAATCGTGAATCCATAATCGCGCCAGGTTTGAAATGTTTAAAAGAACAAGAAAAGAATTTATCGTCGAGAAGGTCGGACAGTCCTATCTTGGAATCGGATGACAACATCTTGATTGCGCATATTCGACGTCAAGAATTGACCTAACGTATTGACACCATCTCGAGGAGGGCGATCGAATGGGTAACCCATTGGCCGACGGTCGGGGTAGAGACGATCACGAATGCCTGTAATTCAACCGAGATGAAAACACTTCTTTCAAAAATGCCAAATTGATCAGGAATTGGGATCTGAAGTTGAAACACAACTAGGATTCGAGACCAGTATGCAACAAAAATTAATCAGTTGGAGATAATATCACAACAGAGGAATCTTTCTAAGCCTAAGCGTAAGTCTAAAAGAGTAATTCAAAAAAATGAAATATTTATAAACGAATTAAGTAATCCATTAAAAATTTAAATTTATAAAAACGTAACCAAAAAAGAAAAGAAATACATGTAAGGCCTATCAACTTTTGATAATGATCATTCATGATGAAAATATCACAAGAATTTTAAATAGCTCTAAACAATCAACTAAAAAGAAAAATAAAAAATAAAAACAACATCAAATTTGACAGAAATCCAGATCAACGAAGTAAATGGAAAAGGAAAGGAAATATTCACGTTTGAAATTCGAAATTTAAAAAATTTTAAATCAACTTTTGGGAATAATCAATCAAATGGCATATTTCAAAAGTAATAATAAATTTTATGCTACTCACCGCAATAGCTCTCGGCATCATTGCAGGTCCCTTCAAGGTTTTGTTGGACTCGATCATCAGCCGCGTTGGAGATCATCACGAAGAGATCACATTGAAGGCCTTCAGCGTTTCCTAGAATAGAAAATAAACAAGGGTTCATTCATTGATCGTGTTTTAATGGACAAAGCTTAAAAAATTGAAAAACTTAATCCCCCTATGGCTATGCTCTATTTATCTAGTTTTGACTGGAAAAGGCGCCCGAAAAGTCGATTTTCGATTAATCTTCTCTGAAGGTTGACTTTTCTACTTTCAAGTCGACTTTTCAAAAACTCTATAACCCGGGCTTAGGATATACCCAGTAAAATAGACAGGAAGAGAGGATGTCAGCCAAAAGGAGAGCCTCTATCGAATAAAAATCCATAATCCAATCCATAAGACGTTTCGGTTTTAATTAAATAAATCCATCATCAGTTCTTAATAGTTTATTGGCAATCTCAAGGTGTACACCATTGAGATGCTGATAGAGTTTTTAGAGCCTAAACATATACAAAATTATATAAAAATATAATATTTGCACAAAAGATATAATTTTGTATATATAACAACTCTATCTGCATCTCAATGGTGTACACCTTGAGGTTGCCAATAATCTCTTAAGAACTGATGATGGCTTTATTTAATTAAAACCGAAACTTCTTCTGGATTGAGATTTTTATTCGATAGAGGCTCTCCTTTTGGCTGACATCCTCTCTTCCTGTCTATCATTCTAATCATTGAACAGCCACTTCTCTCATCAACATCTTTGAAACATTAAAATATTAAAATTGAGGAATTAAGAATGCCTCATATGTTCACTAACCAATCTTGGTGTGTTATGTGCAGGTTTTAAAAAAAAGATGAAAGTCAATCAATGAAAACGTTACAAACTATATTACCATCGAATACTAAATCTTGTAAGAAAAAAGTCGAAGTCGTCCAGTGAGAATCGATTCTAATCGACTTGAAAGAGTTTCAACTCGATTCTAAAAAGTCGATTATTTACAGTAAAAGATCGATTCTTGATTAGTCAGAGTCGGCTTTTCCATCCCTAAGACAGCGAGGGCTATTTCACAGAAACTTTTGTTTAAAAGTGAACCACATTGCAATAGTTTAAGACCAGTAATTTAAAGTGCAAATTGCCCTATTTAATTTTTAAAAAATTGAGAGTTTGATAATAAACATTGAAAAACTCCTTCCACATATTGTATTTTGTTTAATAACACATTATAACAAATTTTTTGCCCAAACCTTATTGATAATTTTAATTAATTTAAGTGGAGAAAAGGATTTTTGGGGAAGGGAACGTTTTTAGATAAGATGAGCGACATATTTTACCCTCAGTGTTATGATATCAGAGGTTTAAGACGGCCTCCAAACTACAAAACCATCTGTGAGGATGTTTTTTTTATTTTCAAATGATTTTTTGTTTAATAACACATTGAATGCATGTTTTAGCGCAAAAATAAAAAAATTGTCTATACTGAAACAGATGTCTTCAAGATTGAAGACCACAGGAATCTTTACTCATTTCGAAACATTTGGAAAGAGTTTGTTGTATCTACCTGGCGCATGCAATGTGTAATCTTTTATTTGATTTTAGTTTGATTTTTTATTCAAAAATTTCTTTCACCTTTAGGAATGAGGAGATGATGAGGCCATCCACAGCCGCAAAAATTGAAGGCGGCCAATTGGGTTTGCTCCGCGGGTCGATTCGTGTCCAAATTTCTGAATGTTCGGTCAAATGGAATGGTGACAGAGGATTGTGACGATTGTCGATTGATGGTATTATTACCAGGCCGCACTGAAATTAAAACGAAATTAATAAAATTCATATAAATTTAATATAATTAATTAATTAATTTAGCAAAATCAGATATTCCGTCGGGAGAATTGGTTCATATATGCTGGAAGGTAGACCAAGTGAAATGACCAACTTTATTTTGAATTTTTGGTTAAAGCAGATGTTATGCTCAATTTATAAATTTTAGATCAACAAAAATGGATCTTTTCTTGAGTAGGTTATTTGGGTGGTTTACCTTCCAGTAACCAAACTCAAATGAATTTATTCACTACATGCTAATCATTTATAAGAAACTAAAAAAACAAACAAGACACGTGTTTTTAAAGTTGTTCCCGAAATGTACGAATAATTTTAATTTCTGCCATGGTCCGAATTGAGGTTCAATTCCAGCCCCCCCCCCCCCCCCATTAAGCTATCGGCTCTATATGCATGAGTACTTACAATAAAATGAATGATTTCGATACATTTAAATTGCTTAAAGGGAGATGGATCTGTCCACAAATTGTTAAATAAAATCTACTTTTAGTTATTCTTGTCTCCACTAGAGTGCAACACTTTGCAAATCCAATTAAGGAGTAAATAACAAGTGATATGATTAAAAGCAAGCAAATATTTTTATTTAACAATCCAAACTCGCTCTTAAAAAAATGTAATAAAAAATTTAGAATTAAAAGGAGAGCAAATAAATTATTTTTTCACAAATGGAGTTGAACAAATAATTAATATTAATTAGAATGTACGGAAGCTTATTCTGTTGTATTCAGGTGGCGATGAACAAAGAATAAAAACAATGTGTTTTTTTATGTAAGATTTATTGGCTGGCGACTGTAGCTACAGTTTCGAGGTATCATTATAATTATTTTTTCAACAGTTTAGAGCTTGAGACAGTTACATGACTAAAGATTCAGGAAGAATGAAACAGGCAATACACATTTTTGTGTAAACTTAGTTAGCGAATGATAGTGAAAAAATATAAATATAATGGGTCTCAAAAAGGTAAGCTACAAAGTCACACTACGCTCATTTTTAGAAATAGCTCTATGTATATGATTTAAATTCTTTAGGAATTTCCGATACTTACAGGTAGTTGTAAATTTGTCCAATTCTATGAAAAGAAGGCGTTGATCCCGTAGAATCATAGGCAATCCGCGTTCATCAGATTTCGGAGCCAAAAAGATACGGACAGTACCTTGAAGTTCTCCGCCAGAAGTGTTGTTTGCCTGTATTAACAATTAAGTGATTGTTAACTAGAGAATGGAGAAACAGAGAGATTGATTAAAAAACTAATATTTCCTTTAAAATATATTCTATTAAATAATATATTATATTACAAAGGAAATTTTTGTCGATTATTTTGTTAATATTTTACTTTTTTATCAGAATATATAACTTAATGCATGTTGAATTCGAGATTATATCTTTTTAATTCAATATCCGTTTCCCTGTTGTATTTAGCCGCTAGAGTTCAGAACTATGCAGATAAGAAATACTAAAACTGGATAATGCTGTACTCTAGCGGAGTCATGGATTAACTAAAAGCTGAGAAAATCTATTTGAACCCTCACTAATTTTTATTTAAGAATTGCTAGATATTTAATTGAAATTCCTTGTTTTATGAGTTATAAAGCATTAAAAATGAATTTACCTGAATGCGATAGGTGAATGGTTCATGATTCAAATGAGTGAATCTTGCAAGAACAGAACCTCGAGGGGAAAAATCGAGACCACGAGACATATCAACATCGCTTTGTTGCCAATGCGTGTTAAATTGATTGCGACTATTGCCTGAAGAGACTTCTACTCCAGTAACTTGTACACCAGGGAACTCCAACTGCAACACAAATAACCAGAAAATAAAAATAATCCGCAGAAAAATGAAATTTCAATAAAAAAAAAAACATACTTGTCTTGCTTGATAACGTGGGAGAGTAGATTTATGCTCTTGGAACATATCATCGACGAAGGAATGCCAACGGTAAAAAATGGGATCTCGCATTGCGGTACTTGAATCACCCATCACGCCAAAAGTTTCCTGAAATTTATTATAATTATTTTAATATTTAGAATTATTATTATTATTATTATTTTTTTTTTTAGTTTCTATTACTCACCAAATATCGATTATCGGGATCATGGCAATAGGCAATAGCAAGATGTCCAAAATTATGAAGATCTCCATAAAGGTTGTCATTTGGCGAGAGAATCGAAGCTTCAATTATATCTCCAAGAACATCAATTCCACGCGCTTCATCTAACACGATACGCTCTCCTCGGCGCTAAAGAAAAATTAAATTAATAAAATATAGCCTTGTTGCAACTTGGTACAACACTGAATATTTTCTCTTATAAAAATATTTTTATCTCTCTATTATTATTTGAAATTCCTATCGAGATCCCCGTTTGTTTGCCCGAAGTGCTCGAAGACACACACCTCAAACCCAACCGGTTATTTTGGTTCCTTTTATCCATCCTCTTCTATGCTAGTGAGGATGTCCTAGTTTGAGGAGGGACTCTCTCAGCACCGACTCCTTTCGAAGAATGCATCACTGAGAGGGAACCTTCTTTAGGTCCCTTCCAGGGACAGGGACGTGATGTCACAGCAACTCCCTCTCCTCGTGGAGTTGCCTGGGGCTATTGTGATGAGATCTTATATTCAAATCCAGGGCTTGCTTGAGGATTTGTTTACATTAAATAAATTTTTTTATTTAATGAAAAAATCCCTCACGCCCAGGATTGGAACACTGATCTTCTTTGTAGAAAGCTGGCACCCTAGCCCGCTACACCAGCGAGTCCCATATATTTTTATCATGTCATATGAACATTTAAGATCTCAATTTATCCTTTTTGGAAAGAGTTTGCATAACTACAAGGCAGGCCTACTCTCGATAAGTGCTGCCTCTGCTATAGGTTTTATTAACTATCTTAATGACTTGAAGGAATTAAAATTCGAATATGAAAAAGTTTCTCTTTCGTCTTTTTAATTAATGAACAGAAAAACTTCAAGTAAATTGTCCCTTTTGCAAAAAAAAATTAATCGAATGATCAGAAATTTAGCCAATGAGTCTTTCTATAAAATTTGTAATTTCTATCAACTAATTAAAGATGTATATAAAATATCTATGAAAAACTAGCTTTGCTTTAGTGGACTTGCATTTTACTGCATGTTTAAAAGCAGTCTGTGATTATTTTTTCTTTTTATTACCGTAAAACTTTCTAAACTATAATTTAATTTTTTTGATTTGAAATAAAGATTAGAATATTATTTATTCTCTTGCCAATTTTTTTTTTTAATTTCCGGTATTTTTCATTTAATATCATCATTTTATATTTGTTTTTATTCGCTCTCCGTTTAGATCTATAATTAAAGTTTATAAATTACATTGCAGGCAATACTTACATTGACAATTGATCCCATATGAATTGCCTCATAGATTCGGTCTCTCCATCGTTCCATATCTTGAATATCAAATTTTAATTGTTCCACTTGACGATTAACATCCTGTAAAAAAAGTAATTTATTAATAAAACAAAATAATATTAGTTAGTTCATTAAAAATATTTGACCAGAGCCGTAGCCTGGGGGATATACATTCCGAAAAATTATAAATAAAGAGATATATATATATATAGACAGAAACATAGTGTTTAAAACTTTACATACTGTTAGAAATTATTAAAAAAAATATTTTATTTTCTTTAATATTTATTAATTTGGGAGAGGATTAAACTCAAACTCCCCACCCCTAAAAAATTATAGTTCTGGCCCTGGATGTCAGGAAAGATAAAAAATTATTTTTCTGTTTGCTCTGAAGATGGTGAAAAGAATTTGGTCTCAATCTTGTTTTCAGTGAGATTATTACCTCATAACAAATTATAAAGGAGATTACCTTTAAGGTTGCCCCCGAATGTCTGCTTGGATAGCTCCTCGATGCAACCAATGAATCCAATTTAGGAAAATATCCTTCTTCAATTGGGTCATGGAAGTTCAATAATCTCTTCACACGGGCAAGACGGTTCGAAAATCTCTCAACGTTATATCTAAAATGAAAATAAAAATTTTTTATAAATTTATTAAACAGAAGATGAAGATTTTTTAGTGACAAAAATTCTTATTTTTGCCTTGGCTGCTCATATACCACATCCAGGGCCGCAGACAGAAATGACGGGTCCGGGGCTACATAACAATACGGACCCCCCCCCTCAAAGTTTTTTTTGGTTTGTAAAAGGCTATTGTGGCCTTCATGTCAACAATTTTTCACACAGTTTTTGACACAATTTTTGAAACAGTTATAGATAGCTTATAATAATTATTTATATAAAAAAAGTTATTTATTTATTAAAAGTTATTTTAAAAATTTGTTAAAATTCTCTAAACAGTAATAATAATAATAGGCTACCTAAACAGTTTTTATAAAATTGCTTTCCTAGCCTTGAATTATACAAAATTGTCAATAATAGATTCCAAATCAGCTTTCCTGGTTAATTCTGTTTCCACAGTTAGAACACCCAGACCGGGCTCGGGGCCTAAGAAAATGATTTTTTTTAATTGAAATTTTAACCCTGAAAATTATTTTTTTTATTAGAATTTCCCCCTCGGAGGGCTCTGGCTCCGGGAATATAGCCCCCTCTGTCTGCGGCCCTGACCACATCCTCATATAATAATATCCAGTCATCTAGGAACAACAACTAGTTATATGAATTTTCTCCACGGATCGTGATATACCGTATTTATTATTATAAATACATGTACAAGTATATTGATAATTGATTATTTATATTACCTGGCAATTATTTGTTGATGCATATAATAGAACAATTCTCCTCGGCGATCTTTAGCGACAATTTCCCGATTGGCATCATTAGGATAAACTAAATGCCAATGCCAATGATGGAGATTAATTCCAAGATCTTCACGGAAATACGCAACGCGATGTTCCTCATCCAGATCAGTTGCAGTGTAATCGGGTGGGATCACAATCGGTTCCTAAGATCACAAAAACAAAGAAAAATTAATTGTGGACTCTAGAATACAAGGGGTCTAAGTGCAATTTTAATAGTTTTGAGTAAATCAAAGTTAAAGTTTGAAAAACACACTACATCTGTTAGTTGGGGAAGGGGTGCTCCGCTAAGTGGCAACACCTGTTAAGAAATCCACTTAGATTTCTTTACCACTCAATACTACTATAATTTCAATAAAACTGAAAAGTTTAGAAAATGTCTGTTTAGACCCTTTGTGTTCTCCACAAATATAAGCTTTTAAAATTTTATTTTCGAATTCAATGAATTTTTATCAAAATTTTTCAAAAAAGGGTGCAATTTTATTGATGCATAAAAACAATTAAAAATATGAAGTTTCTGCTTGATTCATAATTAAAAGTCAAAAATGTATTTTTTTAATGATGAATGTAAACAAAAAATAAAAACCAATTTTCTTGATTGTTGTTTGAGGCGATCATGCTAATATTGGTAGCTTTAATAGATTTTGTTAAAAACTTTGAAATGCACCTTATTTAGTTCAGGTCTTCAAATAGTGATATAAGTATTAACATAGAAACAGTTTGTAAGGGTTTCAAATCCTAAACATTATAAAAAATTGAAAAAAAATCTTACTCTTTGCCCTTCTGTGACGAGTGTTGATTCCTCTCTGGCTTGAGCAAAAACAGCAGGGTCCATGAATTTGCCAGGGAAGATCTCAGAGAGCGGAGGAATTGGGACATTCTTTGTATCAGGTCGATGTAATAAAGCAACACTGAAGCAATACATGAAAAGAAAAGGATTCAATCTGTCCCGACAATAGACTGAAAGGGACTGGAAGTCTTCCAAGGTTCGCATTGCTAAAAAAAAAAAAAAAATTAATTTAATCTATGATAGAAATAAGAAAGTAGAAAGTTTTTCAAATATTTTTCATTTGTGACTTACCCATCATAATTTGAATCAATCGGGCGGCTATTTTTCGATGCGATGGTAAAAAGAGAGAGAAATTATCACGACGTCCAATTTGAAGAGCAAAAGAGATGTCGGGAACTGAAATAGATTTGACGGGGACATGAGTGGTCATTGGATCAGCACCCCATCGGTCCGTAAAGGTCGGACCCAGGTTCTGATAACGATCAGCCTAAAACAAAAAACAAAAATAACAAATTACAATTCCTGTTTTTAAAAAATACTCACTTCATTTTCATGTAAAAAGGAAAAGGGCAGAATGGAATAATAAGATTTTGTGAGCCTTTGGAAAATGTTTTACCTCTTTGTAAGAGAGATTTCTTAAAAAGACTAATTTCATTTATAACTCCCACAGTCCGACTTCGATTAGTCCCTATCCAATACCTTTTCTTTACTTAACAAAATTTTTTTTTAATTTCAAACGAAAAATATTTTCATTTATTTATTTATTTTTTTAATTTTGTTGGAAACAATTATTGTCTCTTGGTTCTTCCTCGATTAGTCCGGCTAATCGAGCGAAATGATTAACTGGACGGGTCTAAATGGCATTCGATGCCGAAAAAGACCTTAAATAAAAAAAAGAGAAAAAGAGAATCTCAGGAGGGGGGATGAACCTCCACCCTCTTGAAAAGAGCTCTGATTGGAGGTATTGCTCAAACATATTTTAAAATATTAATATATAATTTTTTTAACGAGGCCGCCAAATATACAGTTCTGCTTCGCGGGTAATCTATACACCAGGGGTAAACTCTGGCTTTCTTAAAATAAAACGATTCTTTTGACGAATTTAATCATTTACATCGTGTAACTTGAACTCGAGAAAGTAAAATATATATATCTATTTTGTAAAGTCCCCTTATCTCTTAGTGTACAATTAAAAAAATTGATAATTACCAAAAAATTTTGAGGAACATCGAAGACAGTATTTTTTGTCCCTTTTGGATAGAATACCGGCTCTTGAGGGCGGTCAAAAAGGGTCACAAGATTCTCGTGAATTTGACGTTCATTAGACATCTGAAACATAAATTAATAAAATAATTATTCGATCCTGAGAGAGAGTGTGTGTCCACCTCCAAAAATATTTTAAATTTAAATTTAAAATATGCACAACAAACAACATGAATCGAAAATAAACCAAGTTCAAAAAATATTATCCTCTTACCTTGACGAGTGATGGTGAGTCAAGTTAGAAGTCAGAAAAATTAAGTCCTATATGACCCAACATCCAACAACATCAAAATGGCATCATATTTTATTTCCCTCTCTCTTTTATACCTTCTCTTATCTCTTATCCTCTTCTCTAATGATTTTAATAATATTTTATTTTTTCCGTATCTTTGACAATTGTGGTTTGAAATTATCTAACAAAACCACCAATATCCATCCGTTTGTTCTATAACTGAGATGAGATAAAAAATTGATGTGATTAAACTTACTTTCGACTTTTTTTCTTATCATATTTGAAAATATTTTTTTATATTTTGGATCAAAATATTTTTTGTGGCTGTTTTGTTTTAGTATTTTTAAGTTATTTCTCGTTTACGGTCCCAATAGTTCAGAAGACTCTCAGTTAAGGAGATCTTTTGTCAAAAGGATGGTTGGGAAACCGATGCCTAAAGAAGACCTGCAATTGGCAGCCTTGGAAGAAATAAACCACCTACAAGATCTTGGACTCCATCCTTCCAGTTTTATGGTAACAAATTTCTAGGATATAAATTATAAATAAACTGAGAGTTGTAAGAGGATTTTCACTAATTGATTTGGAAGTTAACTTCTAATTTGGGAAGCAGGTTCTTCAAGCAATTTCAATAAAAAAATATAACTATTTTTTCATTTTCAGGGTTTTATTAATGCAATTTAATATAATAATAAATTAAATATATATATATATATATATGTCGTAGACAGATCGTGAAATTAGACAGTTCATGAACTGTCTAGACATTTCATGAACTGCAGCCAGATTGTGTAATGGTCACACAGTTACATGATCTGGCTAAAAATCTTAGACAGTTCATGAAATGCAATTGGGCCTTAGACAGATCGTGTAATGCTCGAGAATTACATGAAATGTCTAAATTTTTTAGGCAGTTCATGAACTGCCTAACAACAGTTTTGCCGATCGTGTACTGTTTGTAAAGCAAATAAAGATCTCGAAAAAAACTCAACATCAGCTGATTGTAACCTTATACTGTGATTTATTGTTATTTAGGCCTATTTATTGCTTCTAACTACGTTAAATGACAAAATTTTTATATAAATTTTTAATAATTTGACATAATGGACAGTGAGTGCAACACTTCAAGTTATAATCACAGAGATCAGTTTTATGTTAATTTAGACAGTTATTACTCTGAAAAATCATCTAAAAAACCATTTACCCTGCGTTAATAAATAAAAATTTAATTAAATAATACATTAAAAAATGAAATAAAGTACGAAAGATTTTATATTTTAAGCGTTGTAAATAAATGATAAATACTATTTTAATTAATATTTTATCTTTTTCAGTTGTCTCCTTTTCAGTAATTCAATGTCCCAGAAATTGCACGATCGGCAAAACTGTTGTTAGGCATTTCATGAACTGCCTAAAAAATTTAGACATTTCATGTAATTCTCGAGCATTACACGATCTGTCTAAGGCCCAATTGCATTTCATGAACTGTCTAAAATTTTTAGCCAGATCATGTAACTGTGTGACCATTACACGATCTGGCTGCAGTTCATGAAATGTCTAGATAGTTCATGAACTGTCTAATTTCACGATCTGTCTACGACATATATATATATATATTATTGAATTTGCATGAAGAACCTGCTACCCAAATAAGAAGTAAACTTCCAAATCAAATTAGAATAAATTATAAGTCTAATTTTTTTGTGATTTTGTTATTGTAATTAATTTTTATAAATATAATAATACTATTTTTACGTTCTTTTTTGGCATCTCATGCCCTATGGGGGTAACTACAGAATTTGGCTGGGGGGGGGGCATGGGGCCCACACGCTGGGGGGGGGGCCATGGGACCACAGGTATTACCATGGTCAATGCTCTGCCGAATTAAAATCAATTATCCCACCCAATGCAACATATTCACGGAACACAAGAGAGGCATCGTCCCAGCATCCCTATGCTGTTCAGATCACGACTAACAGAACAAATCAATTTCATTCTTCCTTTGTCCCCATGACCTCCCGTGATTGGAACAAGCTCCCTGCGTCTATCTTCCCCAAAACCTACAATCTTCAGACTTTCAAGTCTAACCTCAACAGGCATCTTCTCAGTTCCCGCAGTTGAGTTTCCCCTTTATGCTTCTCCTTTTGTTTTTATTTTCTTCCTGGCTGCATGTGACTATTGGTCATTATAGGTCTTCGGACCTTATGCACCCATTCAAAAAAAAAAAAAAAAAAAAAAAAAAAAAAAAAAAAAAAAAAAAGACCAGACCAATTTGCGGGACCCACTTTTTTGTACAGTGAGGGGTCAATATTAAGTCCCACCGAGGCGTTTTCAGCATATGATTATTTCATTGTTTTTATAGAAGAAAATGAAAATCGTTATTGGAAATTTTCTAGGTTTGAACCATGAAAGCTATCCTCCGGGGGCCTGGAAAGCCCCATATTTTCTCAATTTTTCTTGGGGCAGGGAGCTTTCTGGGGGGACCCACGAGCCTTCTGGGGAGGGGGGGCACCCCCAGTTACGCCCATGCTCTTGCCATTTAAACCCAAATTTTCTAAATTTTATTGGTGAAAAATATTTCATTGATCGATCGCTACTAATCTAGCCACAGAGGCTTTTCGAATTCAGGTTTCGAATTATTATTATTAGCAACGGCTTAAGGCATGCTGGCAAAATCTTTAACATTTTCTTTTAGACGAACGGTTGAGAAGTGCGTTCTCTCCAGGGCCGGAACTAGGAGATTGTTTAGGGAGGGGGGGGCACAATTTAATTTGCCGCCCCCTCCTTAAAATTTTCTATACAAAATTCATATCATTTTACCTTTTTTTAGTAAATCTTTCTTTAATTGCCGCCTCCTGATATCTGCCGCCCGGGACACATGCACCCACTGACCCCCCCCAGATCCGGCCCTGGTTCTCTCGCTTTAACAGAATTTGTTTTTCATTAAGTACTACAGACTTACAGTACTTAGATGTTGAAAAGATCTAATAGTCCCTACGTACACAAGGTTCGAGTTCTGCGACTGCTTCATTTTTCTTATTTATGAGTATAAATAATTTAAAATGTCTAATGACTACAGTAAAAAAAAGTTTTATTTTTTTATCTTTTATTAATACGGATTGATATTATTAGAAATTTATCTCTGGATAAGCTTCCCAGCAGGACATCCTCTTTAGTAGAGAAGCTAGAAAAACATAACTGCAAAGAGATATCTAGAAATAGAAATCTTTTTGTTGAGTTGGGCCGAAACAGTAATGCATCTGTCAAGAACTAATAAATTATTAAAAATTTTAATAATTTTTTGATTATATAAACATATCATCCGTTTTAACCTCGTAGCTCAATTCCTTCATGCTTAAAATTGAACACACGCAGACACCGAGAGCCCAAGTCGCGAAAACCACTTTTTTGGATTCAGGGGACCAGCTCAAAATCCATCAAAATTTCGACATCAAATTTTCGACATGAATTCAATAATTTCTCTCTTTATATATTAGCATATATCGAGGTAAGAGAAAGTAAAAAATATAATAGAATTTGATTTATAGAAAAAAATTTTCCTTAGGGATTACATAGAATAAGAAACTACATTAAAAGGGATTTCACTTTTATTTTTTCTTTCTTCTTCTCCTGACCATCATTTCTAAGTTCAATTAGTTAATATACTTATTGGGGGTCCAGGCATTCTTATTTAAGCCATTTGGTCATTTTTTTGATTTAAAAGCTATAATAAATTAAAAAAAGTCCGGGGGTATTAAACCAATCCTTCTAAAAATATATTTAGATTAAATGTTTCTTTCATGGTCAAATAGATATTCATTGCGGAAAATGGGCAATTTTTCGATAATTTTTTGATTGGTTGATTAGCCGTTCGGAATCTACAGTGGTTTAAACTTTCAAATTAGAATTTACCGCCGCACAGTAAAATGAAATGATAGGAAAAAAATAAATGGTGGAATCTTTAGCTGAAGAATCATTCCTTCTTACCATGTATGCAACATAATTATACCTCTTAAGAAAGAGGATTTATTCAAGCAGATAACTTCATCGTACATGCCTCCCTACCGGGCCACAACTATACATATTGCATTGTAAGACGTCACGTCTACTACAAACCCAAATACAAATAGATATTATTACGAAATCGTGTTTTTCAAGATCACTATATGTGAAAAAGAATTATCTTAACCCCCCCCCCCTTTGGTCAAGAGGTAAAAGATGTTGACAAATAGTATAAATAAATGGACCCTGTTACGCATTAGTGTGTCAAGCGCCAGCTACCGAGATTTGAGATTAACATTAAAGTTTTTTGTTTTGATTAGATTATACCTGGTATATAATTTTTTTTTTTTTTTTTTTTTTTTTGTCAATTGTGCAAGTAACATTAAATAAAAATTTTTTAGGACATATTTCATAAAAAATACTATTAATTATAGCATTTGAAACCAAGGTTAGTAGAAAGACAAGGTTGTCTCATACGGAGTGGAAAATGGTGGGGGGTTTTGGCAGATGACGTCACTCGAGTCCAAGATTCCCTAGTGACAAACGTTCTGAGTGCATATAGCTATTTGATATTTTGTTCTTAACATTACACGTGCTTTAATAAATCGATTTGGACATTGTTTTATCATTTTTGCTTATATTGGAGGTAATTAATTGAATGTTAAATCAAATAGTTAAAAAATATATATTTGATTCTAATCATAACCTTTTTCAAAATATTCGATTTAGGCTGTTTTTTCATCTTTTTCAATCAACTTTTCATTTGTGTGTTTGTGGCGCTTTCTTTACATGCATTCAAGGTAATTAATGAAATACTAAATCAATTATTTTAAATATATATTTGATTCTAATCATTCTTTTAGATGCCTGGAGCAATTTGCTCAGTTGCAATTTGTAAAAATTCTTTTTATAAACAAAAGGAAGGAGAAGAAAAATTAATGTTTTTCCATTTCCAAAAGATGATAGCCTACGAAAAGAATGGATTAGAAGATGTTATCGAAAAGATAGTGTAAATCCAAAAACGGGAAGAATTTGCAACGTGCAAAATCTGATTTTCAAGAAGACATGCGAGCGAAAATTATGAATTTATCTCCCAAAATTCAATTAAAGCCAACAGGTAGGTAAAAAATACTCTATATATATACAAGGCTTTTTTCACTATAGGCTATACCCATGTCCACTGAGATTCTAATTTTACTTTTTATTTTAGTAATATCTTATTTATTATTAATATATCAATTTTTTCAGCTGTTCCATCGTTATTTTTAAAACCCTGTGATGTTCCAACTCCTGAAGAATCAGCTCGATTGGCCCGAGATAAAAGAAAGGAAGAAAAAGAAATATTGGAAGATTTAATGAAGAAGGTTTCTGAAACTTCAAGTCTACAAACAAATATTTCACAGACAGAAAAAGATGAAGAAGATAAAATAGATGAAGAAAAAAATATAACAAAGGCAGTTTTTTTTTTTTTTTTTTTTTTTCCTCTTAATTTCTTGGCCTTGGAAAATCCTAAATGGATTATTTAACCATTTGGCCAGCCAAAATTAAAAATATCAAGCCCTAACATAGATATACATATAGTTCATATGACCTTACAATGATTAACTTCAAACAAGAATATGAAAGCTTGATCAATTCTATTAATAATAATAAAACTAAAATTCAAAAGTTAAAAACCCCACACATTACATATTCTTAAAATATGCTTTAACACTAAATATGAAAAGTCTGTCTTCTTGTTACACCTAGATAATAAAATAATCATATTCGTTGGAAACTCGACAAGCGAGGAGCCGTAAAAGTCCCTAAGAACCCCTCTGCTCTTCTCACAACTCAAAAATATGTGGTTGATGTCACACACTGTCACGTTATCACACTCACAAAACGGTGATTCCGTTACACCAATTCGATGAAGGTGAGCAGGAGTTGGAAAATGTCCAATCCTGAGACGAGTGATCATCGTGGTTAACCTCTTGAAAAGGTATATGTGCTCAAACCAAGGTTTGGGTGGAACCTTCGGCAGAATCTTGAAGAGATGCAATCCCTTGACTGCGCTTGAGTCTCTCCAGAACGAGTTCCACTGTGAGTAGATCTTCTCCTTCACAATACCGTAGACATCCGATACAGGCAGAACTAACTCCAGAATAACGCCATTTTCAATAGCTTCATTAGCTAGAGAATCAACCTTCTCGTTGTTTGTTAAACCAGCATGGCCAGGAACCCAAAGGAGTGAAACTTGAATATTTTTAAATTTAAGATTTAAAATGGTCTCAATAATGGATAAAATTAGATAGGATGGGTTACTACTTTTCGGGAATCCAATTATGGCCTCGATTACACTGTAAGAATCAGTACATATTAAATAACTACCATATGACCCGGAGAGCTCCTCAATATGCTGAAGGGCCTTCCAGATAGCGACCGCCTCAGCAGTAAAAACAGAGCACTCTTTGGGAAGTTTAAACATTCCTACCTCTGCACGGGAAGGGATGAAGTACGCACATCCTACGAAAGGCGCATTATCCTTCTTTGAACCATCCGTGTAAATTAACTCAGAGTCAGGAAAATGAGCATTGATATACTCCAAGAAAAGCTCGTTGATATGTAAGGTTCCTTTCTTAAATGGCAAGAAACTAGCCTCAATCCGGTGAGTATATACTGAGTAGCTGACGGAAAAACGAAGATGACTCTCCGTGATATAAAATCTGGGATAGTCCTCTTCCAGCCTTCTTAAGCTCTTCACCATCAAATTAGTTTTGTTGGAAACACGTACACTATTTATGGATTCCAGTACAAGATGGTCACTCATCGCTATCTTCCTGATGAGAAAACGCGAAGCCAACCATTGTGCTCTCAGTCTAAAAGGCATCTCTTTAGCTTCAGTAAGAAGAGCATTAGTTGGAGACGACTTCATAGCACCTAAACAGATCCTGATAGCTCTGAATTGAATTTGCTCCAACTTGCGAACAATGTATTTTGGGGAATTAACAAACAAGAAGGCTCCATATTCTAAGTGGGGTCTTATTATCGCTCTATATAACATTAGGCTCGACGATGGATGAGCACCCCACCATGAATTACAAACCATTTTTAAAATGTTGAACTTCAACTCACACTTTTTTCTTAGGAACTCCAAATGATCCTTCCATCTGAGCTTAGAGTCCAAAATCAACCCCAGGAATCTTATTTTAGTAACGACGGAAAACTTTCTATCATCGAGGAAAATCTCATTGGGGAGATCAAGCCTATATTTCCTGGTAAAAATCACAACCTTAGACTTATTCTCCTCCATTTCAAGACCATTAGAAAGTAGCCATCTGGATACCTTGTTTACAGTGTCAGAAAGAACACGATTATTTTCCTCGAGAGAACCAGATGACGTATATATACACACATCGTCCGCGTATTGAACCATATTGACACCGGGTTCAAGACACTCTTCCATATCCTTGGTATAAAGCATGTACAATAACGGACTTAAAACGCTACCCTGTGCAAGACCTCTATTAACACATCTTGGGCCAACCTTACTTCTATTATTAACTACAAATACTTTTCTGTTCCTTATTAATCCAACAATATTATTTACAATGTTACTTGGAATCTCAAAATCCTTTAACTTCAGAGCGAGATTGTTGAAAATGACGTTATCATAAGCTCCCTTTATGTCTAAAAAAATTGCCGTCAAATATTTCCTTTCATTAAAATTCACCACTATATCATTATATAATATAGACAAATTATCCAGAGTAGATTTACCCCTCCGAAATCCCATTTGAGTGGGGCTAAGAAGTTTTTTAGACTCCAAGAACCATTCTAACCTATTTTTTAAAATAGCTTCATATATCTTCATAAAACAGGAAGACATGGCAATTGGTCTATATGAAGAAGGGACATTCAACTCCTTTCCTACCTTAGGGACCATGACAATTTTCTGGATCTTCCAACTATCCGGAAATACATGATTCCTTTTTATGACATTAAATATATAGACCAATTCTTGAAGAGCAACTTCCGGCAGGTTCTTTATCATTGAATAAGTTATGTTATCCATACCGGGAGCACTGTCACCCTTACACTTAATAACATTGAAAATTTCATTCAAGGCTATTTCTTCATTTAAGAAATGACTAGATTCTTCTTCCGTTTCCTCCAAGACTATAGCATCCTCTGGAACATAGGGGGGCGCGACGATCAAGCTAAAGTCCTCCAAAAGACTAGAGGTATCTGGCGAAGCTGGCGTATCTATGTTTTTCAAACATCTAATTTGTTTCCAGATGACAGATGAAGGAGTGTTTCTGTTCAGGCTGGAGCAGAACTTTCTCCAACTTGTTTTCTTCTTTGCTTTTAACAGCCTTTTCGTTTCCGCATCAGATTTTTTAAATTTAAGGTAATTCTCCAGAGTCATTCGCTTTAAACATGCCTTATAGTTGACTTTCCTTTTTTCAATTGCCTTTGTGCAATCACTATCCCACCAAACTGGAGATTTCCTCATACTCCTTGAGACCGAATCAGATAAACTAGCAGGAATAGCTGCATGAGCTGCTTCCAATATACTGCCAGTAAAACTTTCATAGATATTACTGAAGTCTTCCCGAAAATCATGCTCCCCAACTACGTTTGAAGCGATAATTTCTCGAAAAGACTCCCAGTTAGCCTGATTTACCTTCCATTTCCGAATTCCATCGTTATCGGGCGAAGATGAGGGGGCCTTATATTGCAGACAGGATAAGATAGGAAAATGATCGCTACCAAAAGAATCTTTAAGAACGTCCCAGGTGCAAAGAGGGGCCAACGAAGAATCAGTGATAGTTAGGTCCACGGGAAATGAATTCCTTGATGGATGAGCTACTCTAGTATTAGTCCCATTATTCAATAAAATCAAGTTGTCCGAATCTATATTATCAACTAAGATCTTCCCACAAGGATCCTCAAACGAACACCCCCAGGAAAATGAATGCGCATTAAAATCACCCGCCACAAAGATACTACCAGGCAACTGATTAAGAGCAGACCTCCAAATACTATGATGAATTTTGGTGTTAGGCGGGGCATAGATAGAAATAAGACTAACTTTAACCAAATTAGAAAGATGTACTTCGATCGCAACACATTCGAAATTCAGATTAGTATGGATGAGATCTATTCCTTTGTGTACCAAAGAATTTTTTACAATTATTGCAACACCTCCATACCCATATTCTCTATCAGACCTATAGACTGAGAACCCTGATAGCCTATAAGACATTTCAGGTTTAAGCCAAGTTTCGGAAAGAAGTATAATATCTAAATTCATACCCCGAATAAGATACTCCAGATGCTCTCTGTTGGCATTTAAAGATCTAATATTCCATTGCAGAATATTGAGATTACAGAAACTTTTGGAAAAATTGAATGTAAAAGAATAAAAATTTGGATATTCAACAGACTAAAATTCTAATGCCCAAGATTAAAAACTATTTAAACATACGGTATAGCTACAGCAATTAATAAAAGCTATTTGCAGAAATTGATAAACACTGAACGTCAAAAATAACACTTAAAATCAACTCTGAGATATATTAATAATCAAAGCTTGTAACTGAGATATATTAACCGAAACTTAAACCTATCAAGTATTGTTTAAACTATGTAATCGCTGAGAGATCTTATTCAAAATTTCATTCTTATTAATTAGGTCTTTAGACAAATTTCCTCCTATACACTCAAAAACTATATTAAATAGAAGCTCAGGGACACTGTTACTACCCGAACTGTTTTCTTCTAAAAGACCTTTACTAAAGGGTGAGAAGTTTGTATATGGATTCCTCTTAATAGGTTGTGGGGTTAAGACGAGAGGCCTTGGGAGAGAGGGATACTGGGGTTGAGAGGTACTATTATATCTTCTAGGCTTCTTCTGAGATCTTATTGAATCGTATCTACTCGACAGGGGCCTTGATTCCTCATCCGAAGAGGTCTGTATTTTTCTCTTGAAATTACCTCTCCGTGAATCAGAAGGGGGATCCGTTACAGAAACGAGAGGAGGGAAATCACTATTATCATTTAAGGGAGGGCTAGCTGCTACGCCAGCGTATGAGGGATTCAAATACATATCTTCGGCTTCTTTATACGACATGTTATATTTAACCATATTCCCTTTAATAATTTTCTGAATAGCAAACTCATCACATTTCATTGTCTCCGTTGCCCAGTGGGAATCTCCGCAAAATATGCAAAGAGGTTCACCTCTAGATTGGCACTGATGGGTACTGTGATCTTCCAAACATTTACTGCACCTTGACTTAGTACTTTTGCAGTGATCCGTTTTATGGCCGTATCTGGAACAATTCAAGCACAGCACTGGAGAAGGAACGAAAGGAATCACCTGAGCTATCACCCCATCAAACTTAATCTCCTTAGGGAGCGTCTGAGATTTAAAAGTAATTTTAATAATTGGAATTGGTGTGTCCTTATCGCCTTTTTTGTTGAATCTAAAAATGTCCAAAACCTCATAGGGAGAGACGACACTTTCTTTTAATTCTTCAATAGAAAAGTCGATTGGTACATCCTTCACCAATCCACTTTTAACCGTAAAGAATATAGGTATATACGCAGACAATTTTTTGTCTATAAATAAACTTTCCAATATCAAATTATTTGCTGCCTGATAAGAATTAAGCTCAATCTTAATTCGCTTCGGACCGGTCGCTTTAATATTAATTACGTTATTCTTATATTTAGGAAGTTGATTAAAAATAAACTTTCCAATTGTCATAGGATGGAGCCTCCTAGAAGCATCATCAATGCTCTCTACGAATACAAAATAAGGGCCTGGGTCTGACCTCGAATATTTATTTATTTTTATCTTTAATCTATTTAGCTCATTATTGGGATTGTCAGTGTTCATAGGCGAGGATCGGGCCTCCTCAACAGAGTTAGTATTATAAACAATATTATTAGGATTAGTAGAAGAAAACATATTTATCTGAGCGCTGGCGGGCCCCGTTAGATTTCCATACGATGTGCTAGGAATTCTCTCTTGAGACTGAGTCACTTGTGATAGCGATATGGGGGGTGGCTTGTCAGGGGGCCGCGGGCCCCCGGAGCCCCCTCGTCCCCCATCACCCAACTAGGGTTACAGGGATCAGCACACACACAAACAAAAGCAAAAAAAGAAAAACAACCCAAAGACTGAGAGCGCGGGACACAAATAAATAGTGCGACTGACTCTCACAAATGCTGGAAAGCAAC